>MU765483.1:0-15794 GCA_026770625.1 Nicotiana glauca | reverse complement strand
AAACCCAAGAACTTGAATAGACCCCAAGGAACTAGGGTTTTCGAAATCAGTAGAGTTTAGAGGCGATAAACAAATAAACAGCCTCAGAGTCTCAAACAAAACCCAAAAATTAGGGTTTTCAACACTAAATAGGTACAAACAAAGTAAATCAAACAGATAGACTCAGAAACTCAAACAAATCTCCAAAAATTAAGTTTTCAACGCCAGCCAAACTTAGAGATGATAAACAAATGAATCAAACGAAAATATTTAAACAACAGACTCAGAAACCCTAGTTTGAAATCAAAAGATTTTTTTTAAAAAAAGAAGATTGGGGGGAAAATGTTTAAAACATCACATATAGCACAGATCGAGCACTGATTCAAACAAATAAATGAAAAAGAACCTCGAATAGGCTAGGGTTTCTGAGAACCCTAGAAACGAGAAAGGCTTGGAAGGAATAAGATCAAATCTGGACTTGATAAGGCCAGAACCAGGCTTAGGAGGCTAAGACACGCTGGAGCAAGGCCGGAGATGGCTGAGAACCTTGAATCGACGAAGGTCTGGGCGAAGACCCTTGAAGTCTGGCCTCGAACCTTCATGGAGGAGGCGTATAGGAGCAGAAGATGGCAAGTAGAGATCATCCATGCCTATATTAGCCATGGATTCCGGTGGATTTTGGGTCGGAGAGGGGGTGGGTAGGCGGCTTCTAGGGTTTCAGGGCTTGAGAGAGTTCGAGAGAGACGAGAGAAACCAAAGGCGGCGAGTTTGAGAGAATGGGGGATATGGTTGGGATCGTTTGGAATTAAAAATGGAATGGGAGAATCTGGCAGTTGATCATTTTGATCAACAGCTCAGATTAAAAGGGACATAGCCGGTTCGATTTAATGGGTACTGGGTCGGGTAGATTAGGTAATTGGGTTGGGGTAATTTGCGCTCCGCTTGGGGATGAAATGGGATTAAATTTGGGTGTTATTTTGGCTAAAATCGAAATAGAATTGGGGCTTGCACTTAAATAGCCATTTCTCCCTTGCTTAATTTATAAAAAGTAGTAAAATAATTTTAAAAAGCAAATTGAAAGTACTAAGTAGATAATTATTATATAAATATTAATTTAAAAATACTAGAAGTAATTTTATAATTGTATAATGTTATTAATTACGAAATAGGACATAATTGCAATTATATGCAATTTGGTTTTAAAAATGCCAAATAAATTGGTAAAAATATGCAAAAATCACCTTAATTATATTTTAGTATAAGTATGAGAATGAAATAAGTTATTCACTAAAAAATGAGATATTTGGAGATAATTTGGATTTTGTACTGTTAAAACAGACAATGAATTGACTTTTAAAAAAATCTAAAAAATTGGAAAAAAATACCAGAACTTTTGGGCATGCTTATATATGCATACATATGCTATTTTTTAAAGTATTTTGAGTATAAAAAATACATAGGGAAAAATTGGGTATCAACAACACTATACCAACTATAACATGCTGAATCATAATACCGTTAAACTAACATGAAACTAAGTATGGACAAAGATGATATACCCGATGTTATCATTCAGCAAATACAATGGTTACGTCCGATTGATCACGACGACATTCAATTTTTTGAGATAGCGCAAAAGAACACTAAAACCTTTATCAAATTAGATGTTAAGAAAACTAGCTAAGACAAATGAATCAGAATTTCAATGAGTCAAAAGCCAATCGATCAAACTCAAAATGAAGCTACTACCTAAACATTTCATGCATCAGATATGTTGACAAATACTTATTAACACAACATTCTCAATAGTCCTAGTGCTGGACCTAATACATTTTGATTTGGCCTATGAATGACCACATCCACAAGCAAAAACCAACACTCAAAACTAAAATCCTTTCAACAAACCTCAAATAGGCGTAAACTTGAACATAAGCCCTGATTTTGCATGAACAGACCTCATTTGAAGCCTAATAGAGATAGTTATGAACCATATTTCAATACATGATGCTGATACATACTATAAAAATGAAACCATGTCATTAGATCTATATCAATAAACAAAAGGCATTCAAAACATGAAGAATCAGGAAGGGTGAACTGAAAGTCTAACTTGTAAACCCATTATCATTTTTGCTAATAGTTAGAAACCACTTATGTAAATCTAAATTAGACAAAAGGTCACAACAAATCAGAAAAACAAAAATGAAAGAATTCTCATGCTTAAACTCTTCAAATCAATTGATTTCTTGAAATCTCACTTCTCAATTAACAGGGTTACAAAGTGGTTTACCTAGAAATTAAAAAGAAAGAAGCAGGATAATCAGAAACACAACAACAGTTACATGATAGCAGAATCAACAGACTATTTTGAAACCAACAGATGAGATACAACAGTCTCGACACTAATTTTAGACTCCATGGATCAACATACCCCAAAGCAGACTTGAATTGAACCAAACTCAAACCATTTCCACTCTCAATGAAGCAGCAAATTTTAAAAGATCTAAATCCCAAAACTCAGGTAGAATTTTAATGGAACAGTAGACTTTCAATCCTTTTTTAGCCGTTTGAATTTTCTGAGTTTTTTATCCCTCAAGTTCTGCCTTGCAAGGCAAGTTTATCATACCTTTATAGGCAAAGGACTAGGGCAGACCTTAGGGTTTTAATTTTGCACCCTGCCTCCCCCTTTAACTTTATTTTAGCTTAAAATTCCTCAGCTATTGCCTTGTTACCCAAGCTATCCTACCACAGTCCTGAAATTTAGTTAAAAGCCCTCACTAGAAGCTTCTAATTTCTGTTACTAAAGATTCTCTCAATCCCTTTTCCTAAACTACCCCCAAGTACCATGTTAATTACCTTGGGCTAGGCACGTATATGGGCCTAGTCAACCCAAATAGCAGTCCCAACTCAGGCTTGCAAACCAAGCCTAATTCCCCTTCTTGGACCTCTGTTGTCAAAGCCCAACCCCATTTAAAATCAAAATCTACCAATTTAATGGACTAGTTGGAGTTGCAAAAAAAAAAAAAAAACCAAAACTTCAAAATGCAACCAAAATTAATTAAACTAAACGTTAACATATTTTCTACTAAATCATGTAAACGGAACCCTAATTAAAACAAATCGAAAGGAAAACAAATAATGACGACAAAAGACAATGAAGCAGAAGGAGATGAGCATGGAATAAATCAAAGAACAAAAGAAGAAAAGAAAATTGAACAGGGATACCTAAAATAGGCGGTCAGACAGTAGGCTTGGACAGAACTCCGGTGTCTTTGATTTGAGCCAATTATCGCATGTTCTTGTCGAGAACAAACGAAAAATACCAATTTCTTCCCTAATCTCTCTTGGAGTCTCGAAGACTTGGGGAATTTTTTTTCTTCTCCTTTTTTAGATCTAAAACCAGTTCGATTTTGTGAGGATTTGAGAAGATATGGTGATAAATTTGGAATCAGGTGTGGGTGATGGCGGTATGGCAAAGATTTGGGGTGGTTTGGGGACTCGCCACCACCGTAGGGCAATTTTCGGCAGCGGCTTGTTGTGACAGAAGATAGAGAGATGAGATACGAGGATGAACTTCTCTCAAATTTTCGGATAATTTTAATTAAAACAAGAGACAGATCCACAGCCGTTGGATGACGAGGGGTGAAGGGTCTGGATCATTTTGACATTAGATAACTCGAAACGATGTAGTAACACCTCTATACTACGTTGTTTCAATGGTCTGGGGACTGGGCACTTGGACCGGGTATTTTGGGGCGGAATTGGGCTGGGATTTAATGGGTGAGGGGGAATTGGGCCTGGGAATTGGGAATTTAAATAAGGCCCAAATTTCTGATTCAAAAACCCTTTTGTTTTCCTTTTCTTTTTCAGTTTTCCATTTTCTTTTAATTTTTCCAATTTTTTTCTTTTTCTTCTTAAATAAAAATCTAAATTAAGTCCTAAAACCTAATTAAACTATCAAAAACACTAATTAAACCTTCATAATAATTATTCAATTAATGCATGAAACTAATTAAAAGAAAAACAACTCAAAAATCAAAGATTAAAATTAAAGAGTGCAAAATGACTATTTTTATGATTTTTCTTTTTATAAAATAACTTAATTACTAAAAAATTCTTAAAAATGCAAATTTAACTCTAAATGCACATGCAACACATTTTTTGTATTTTTTCACTAATTAAAATGCACAAACAAAATACCAATAATTAACAGAAAATGCCACGAAAATCCACAAAATTGCAAACACTGAAAGAAATTTTGTTTTGAGTTTATGGGAGTAATTCATATAGGGCAAAAATCACATGCTCACACCCAACAATGGATAGTGCTAGCACACCTATAAGCCTGCCAGAACACATACTATAAGAGGCTAGGATCCCAGGGGATCAAGTTTGATTCATGGACAATAACTTGCAGTATTGCCATGCCTCAAACCATAGCTTAAACACATAGGGGGTAGGGGTTTTGGATTCATAGTAGAACAAGCAGAAAGAAATCAGTATGCTAGAGTAAGTGTTGAACTATACAGAAGCAGTAAGCAGATAGGGATACAAAAGCGGTAAATAAACACATTGTTGTGGTGCTAAAAGCCTTAAATCAGGACATACCAGCTTCAAAGAAGCAAATAGAGAGAAAGCAAACAACAGGTCTTGTAAACAGGCCACATTACGAGTAACAAGAGAAAATTCTTTTGAGTATGAGTATAAGTTCAGAAAGACTACGAGTGATGGATGTGTTTGTGTTAATGAAAAAGTCGTGTATTTATAGTGTGAAAAACAGGCAGAAATAAGGTAAGAAAAAATAATTATGGAACTGGGTATCAATTAAAACAATCAGTATAAGACTTCCTTTAATTAAGGAATTCAGACTTAAATGGTAATGAGCAAAAAATTATTTAAGGAAAGAGATCAAATAAGTATCTTGTGCAAAGTAGGCAATTAGGGGAAAATACATAGGAGTTTATTTAGGGCAAGAGTTTTGAAATACACGGTCAAAAAAAATAAGGTAAGATCAATTAGTACACAGTAAATCAAGGAGTCAGAGGTTTGTAATTACTGGTCCATGAATAAACAAAGTCAGAAAAGCTAAGAAAAGTTTTCGACTCAAACCAAGTGACAGGGAAATCAGCAAACAAGGAAAGAAAATCAATCAGGCTTACACGAAGGAAGCCTGAAATTAATCAAAAATTGAAAGCCATTTTAGCAGGAGGTTCAACACACATAAAGAGAACACAAGCATGCTAGGCTAAAAAGAAAACATCATGCAATTGCAAAATCAGTAAGTAGTAGACTATAGGAACATGGTAGTCACGTAGGTCAGTCTCAGTAACTCAGCAATGTAGAAGAGAGATAATATCAAATGGTATACAAAGCGTCCAGTAGAAGGACCTTAGAAAAGTTTAGCAGGGTATGAGAACCATGTAAAGAAATAAAGGTCGAAACAAAGTTTTTGAAGCCTAATCAAGTAGTAGATTTCAGAAACTCGAAATAGGTTCAAAGAGGTTAGGATTTTTGAAATCGAACAAGTTTAGAGATGGAGATCAAACAAATCACATAGACAGTGGTCTCAAAACTCAAATGAATCCCCAAATTTAGGGTTCTTGCCATCAATCGAGTGCAGAGATGCAAGGACAAGTAATCAAAGAGAAAGATACTAACGAAACAAGTTCAAAGGTCTCAGAAAGGAACTGAGTCCTTTAACATGCTCTTTTAATAGCAGAAACTCATGAGAAGCATAGTAAAAGAACAATATGCGAAACATAGTAGAAGAACTGTTAAGAACAAAGTGGAAGAACTGGTGAGAACATAGTAGAGGAAACATATAAAGAAACACAGTAGAAGAAACTGATAAGAACATGGTAGGAGAAACATATAAAGAAACATAGTAAAAGAAACATAGTAGAAAAAACACTCAAAAGAAAAAGAAAATCAAAGAAACATCTAAATAACTCAAAACCCTAAATTGGAATATAGGTTTTGAAAGAATAGTTTTTTTGAAAGAAATCTCGAGAAACCGCTTAAAAGTTTAGGGAAAACACGAGTTTAGAACAAATCTAAAGAAATCAGAAGAACCTCAAAAGCTAGGGTTTCAGAGGAACCCAGATGGTGAGAAAGGCTTGGATAGTCGTTGATCTAAGCAGAAGGAGTCGAGGTTAGGCTCGAACAGCCGTGGCTTGCCGTAGCAAAGTCAAAGATGGCCATAGAACTTGAAACAAACAAGGTTTGGGCCAATCTTCTTCGTGATCAGGCCTCGAAAGTTTGTAACCAACTGCTTAAGAGCCATAGAAGGCTGGTAGGTGGTGAGACCACCATGGATTCAGGCAAGGAGGTGGTCGCAGAAGGCGAGTGAAGCTCATCTGAGCGGAAAGGGAAGGGGGAAGGTTCTAGAGGGAACCAGAGATAGAGAGATAGAGATGAGAGTCGGTTGAGTGAGGAACGAGAGGGGTTTAGGGGGTCGTTTCGTTTAATTTGGAAAGAACGAATCTGGACCGTTGATCAAAATTGATCAACGACCAAGATTTAATCAGATTGGGTCGGGTAGATTTAGGAATTGGGCTTGGGGTCTTTGGGCTGGTGTAATTAGGTGATTTGGGTTGGTTTAATTGTGTTGGGGTCTGTTTGACTTAGGCTAAATTAGAAAGCCAAATTTGGCTATAAGTTAAATAGCTCTCTTTTCCCATTTAATTTATAGAAAATAGTAAATAAATTTCTGAAAACAAATTGAAAGTACTAAAATGAATTATACTATATAATTAACAATTTAAAAATATATTATCCCATTTTATACACATGAGTCAAATTTAAACCTAAAAATGGCTAATATTGCAATTATGCAATTTTATTCTTTAAAATACTAAATAAATTTGTAAAAAATATCTTAGCTATATTTTAGTATAAATATGAGAATATAATAAATGAATTACCAAAAATAATAATTTTTGGGGATAATTATTGGGTTTTTCTTGATGAAATAAGGTAATAATTTGATTTAAAATCTTTGAAAAAATTAAGAAAAATAATGAAACCTTGGGATATGCTTATATATGCATATATAGACTATTTTGAAAATATTTTGCATATTTAAAAATACAGGAAAAATTGGGTATCAACAGCTGCCCCTCGTTACCCGGGAAGGATGAAAGAGTTGTCGGATAAAGATATGATGGCCAATTTTGACCGAATGAAATGGTTTGAAGAGTTTTGGCCATGATTTGGCTTCTGAGCTGCCTACATATCCCTGATCTTATAGGAAATTGGGCCATATGTAGTTCAGTGTCCGTCGGCGGGGTATGCCGATGGAGACTTTCAAGTACGGATGCAATATTCAAGATAGGGCTGCAGGGAACTGGAGCGGAATAGCTCCTAGCGAGATTACTGTTGCTCTTCGGTTACCTGAAAATAAGAAAATGCAAACATATATTTTGCATAAATTTAAACGTGATGCAAGTTCCAGTCAGACCATGAATGTTGCCTTTGGACGGTTAGGATGACTTCCTCAGACCATGACGTCCTGGGCCATGAAGCGTAGGATAAAGGATTCGTAGGCCATGAAATGATGCTCTCGGGCTATGAGAATGATGCCTCTGAACCATGATGCCTTTGAATAATAATATGCAAGAGTTTAAAGGGATCTTCAGGCCATGACATGGCGTTCTTGGGCTACGTAAATGGTGCCTCCAAACAATGATGCCTTCAGATAATTTGGCGATCTTTCAGCCCATGAAATGCAGTATTTGGCAATCTTTCAGCTCATAAAATGTGATAGGTGGCGATCTTTCAGCCATGCAAGTGCAAATGAAGTGGCAATGTTTCATCCATGCAAATGTAAAAGAAGTGGCAATATTTCAGCCTTGCAAATGTAAATAAAGTGGCGATCTTTCAGCCATGCAAATGTGAAATGAAGCGGCGATCTTTCAGCCATTCAAGTGTAAATAAAGTGGCGATCTTTCATCCATGCAAGTGTAAATAAAGCGGCGATCATTTCAGCCATGCAAGTGTAAATAAAGTGGCTATCTTTCAGCCATGCAAGTGTAAATAAAGTGGCGATCTTTCAGCCATGCAAGTGTAAATAAAAAGGCGATCTTTCAGCCATGCAAGTGTAAATAAAGTGGCTATATTTTAGCCATGCAAGTGTAAATAAAGTGGCGATCTTTCAGCCATGCAAGTGTAAATAAAGCGGCGATCTTTCAGCCATGGAGATGCAGATGGAGACAGTGTTTAGTCTTGGAAGGAAGAATGGTAGCCTTATGCAATGCAGAAAATACAGATGGAGACAGTGTTTAGTCTTGGAAGGCAGAATGGCAGCCTTATGCAATGTAGAAAATGCAGATGGAGACAATGTTTAGTTTCGGAAGGCAGAATGATAGCCTTATGTAATGTAGAAAATACAGATGGAGATAGTGTTTCTTAGCTGATAGCAAGTTACGATGTCGAGATCGCTGGGGATATTGTGATATAGGGGATATAACTGGCATGCTTGGATGGCCAATCGGTAAGTGTAACAATCCTGAGAATTCTATTCATGAACAATGTTCGTCTTGTGGGTGTATAGTAAGTCATATGCTTTTGCAATCCAAATGCCTGCATCCACAAAAAAATCATGAGTTTTGTAGAGGGGAGGTTAGTTCGTATCTCTGTAGGCCTTGCTCAACCTGTTTCGCTTGATCTGGTGATACGGTATGTATCATTGGAGTAATGTCGTTGAACAAAACGATTTCGATAATAAACATGCACGAGTTTGTAAAAAAATATGACATAAGTATATATTTAAGAAATAACTTTTAGATGAATCGACGACTGTGACGTGGTTCAGGACATTGCAACCTCTCCTGCTACAAAATTTTGAGGGTCCTCCTCAAAATTTTGCCCTAGTTTAATGGGTTGATGCTTTCGACGGTTGCTTGCGATGATTGGCTGAAATTACTTCAGAATTTTGAGGGTCCAATTTCCAATTATGGGGGAAAAATGAAAATTTTATTGAATTGTGACCGAACCCATAAGGCTGCCTACGTATCTCCTCTTAAACAGGAATCAGGTCAGACGTAGTTCAAATTACATCATATAGGAAAGCATAAGATTACACATAGTAGCGCTTGACTGCATTTGAATTGATTGGTTTTGGCCAAACTTTCCCGTCCATTTCTACAAGTATAAGGGCTCCTCTTGTCAGAACCCGGTGAACCATGAATGGACCTTGCCAGTTGGAGAAGAATTTCCCTTTGGCTTTATCTTGATGCGGGAAAATTTTCTTTAACACTAGTTGTCCTGGTGTAAACTGTCTCGGCTTGACTCTTTTGTTGAAGGCTCTGGACATTCTGTTCTGATAAAGCTGGCCGTGGCAAACTGTATTCATTCTTTTTCCATATATAAGAGCTAGTTGCTCGTAACAACTCTTCACCCATTTGGCTTCATCAAGCTCATCTTCTTGTATGATCCTCAAGGAAGGGATTTCTACTTCGGCGGGAATGACGGCTTCTGTACCATGAACCAGCATATAGGGGGTTACCCTAGTTGATGTGCGGACAGTCGTGCAATACCCCAATAGAGCAAATGATAGCTTTTCATGCCATTGCTTATGCTTCTATATCATTTTCCTTAATATCTTCTTGATGTTCTTGTTGGCGGCTTCTACGACTCCGTTCATCTGAGTCCTGTAAGCTGTGGAATTCTTGTGTTTGATCTTGAAGGTTTCACACATAGCTCTCACTAAGTCACTGTTGAGGTTGGAGCCATTATCAGTAATGATTGACTCTGGAATCCCAAACCGACAAACAACACGGTCGCGGACAAAGTCTGCCATGACTTTCTCAGTCACTGCTCTATAAGATACTGCCTCGACCCACTTGGTGAAGTAGTCAATTGCCACTATGATGAATCTGTGTCTATTGGAAGTGGTGGGATCGATAGGTCCAATAACATCCATTCACCAGGCGTCGAAAGGCCATGGTGAGCTTGTTGCATTACGCTCATTTGGTGGCACTTTTATCATGTCTGCATGTATTTGGCAGTGGTGGCATTTCCGGACATTGTTGATACCCAATTTTTCCCTATGTATTTTATATACTCAAAATAGCATGTACAGCATATATAAGCATGCCCAAGAGTTTTGGTATTTTTTCCTTATTTTTAAAGATTTTAAAATCAATTTGTTGTATATTTTGATGGTACAAATTCAATAATTATTTCCAGACTATCATTTTTGGTGAATAATTTATTTTTATTCTCATATTTACACTAAGATATAATTAAGGTGATTTTTTGCATATTTTTATAAAATTTATTGGGTATTTTTAAAGCTAAATTGCTATAATTATAATTATAGCCTATTTTTCGATTAATAGTATTTTACAATTATAAAATTGCTCGCAGTATTTTTAAATTAATATTTATAGATTATTAATCAATTTAGTGCTTTTAATTGGTTTTGAAAGTTATTTTAACTATTTTATTAAATTAAAAGGGGAAAATTGGCTATTTAACGTATAGCCCATTTACATTCCAATTATAGCCACATTACAACCCCAATTTATACCCGATTTCAACCGGCCCACTTTCAAAACCAACCCAATCCATAACCCAATTAAATACCCGACCGGACCCCCCTGCTCAGATTAACCCTTTCCTTTTTAATTCACAGACTACCCCCAACCCTAATTTATTTCCACCCTTCAGCCGCCCTTGAATCCCCAAATTCTCTCAAGGGTCTCCGGAACCCTAGCCTCCCCCTACCTTGTTCCACCGTGTTTTCACCGGAGTCCATGGCTTCTCAGGCCATGGAAAACCTATACTTACGTCCTATGGCCCCTTCATGCCTGTTGCTCGAACGTTTGAGGCCAGACCTCGAGGGTCTTCACTCAGACCTTCACCGATTCGAGGATTCCGGCCTTGCTCCGACGGCTCTTGGTCTTTTGAGCTTGATTATGAAATTATCTGACTTGGATCGGATATTTTCGAAGCCTTTCTCATCTCTAGGGTTCATCTGAAGCCCTAACTATCGAGGTTCTCTTCGATTATTTCTAGATCTGTTACATGCTTGCACTATTGCTTAAGTTTCTTAAGCGTTTTCGCCAATTTTGTTTCAAAAGTTACTTCTTTTCGACTAGGGTTTCTGGAAGGTTCTTAAAATGTTTCTGACTCTTCTTCTTCTCCTTTTCTTGGTGTGAATCGATCCCTGCTATGTTCTTATTTGCTCTTTTCTAGCTCACATGTTTTCTTCGTGTGTTCTTATATTTGTTGTATTATGAAGTTTTCTGTTGTGCTCCGTTCTGTCTTCTACTGATTTCAATATCATGCTCTCACATGTCTATATTATGTGTTTCTTTACTGTGTTTTCCTACTGAGTTTTAGTCCTTTGTTTGCCTTTACCGGACTTTTCCTGAATTCTTTCTAGATGCGTTTCATTGACTGTTTCTTTAAGTTTACACTACCTAAACTTATTTAAATTCCAAGATTTTCTTGAAACTTGTTTCCTGTACTAGTTTCTATGTTATATTTGCCTTAAACTTGCTATTGTGCTTGTATGCTTCTCATGAGACTTTGAAAGAGGTCCCTAAGTCTGTTTCAATAGCTTGCCTTCTCATCTCTGTATCGAAGTCGAGTTTAAAAACCCAAGGATTTGGGGGTTTCTTTGGAAAATTTGGATTTATGTTTGGACAAGTGTTCTACTTTAAAATTTTAACTCTCAGACTCACTCAGAGTTTAGGAATTGAGTTTGAACTCTTCTGCATTTGTGATTTTGAAACTTTCTTGCTAGTCTTTCATAATTAGCATGACCTCCTTCTTTCTTGGCATGTCTATGTGTTTTATATGTGAGAACTTCTCTTTCAAAGGTTTTGCCAACTGTTTATCGATTCTGAATCCCTTTAATGCTGCTTATTTGATTGTCATAAATTAAAACTTTCCATTACACCTTTTCTGACTCGAATAAGGCTTTCAATTTGGTTCTTTTACTGTTGTTTTACTAATTCGCTTTCCTTGTTTTCACAAATCAAGTACCACTAGACTTTTACCTTAAATGTCTTCTATGTATTTAGCCTTATTTGTCTGCTCGGTACAAGATATTTACTTGATCTCCTTCCTTAAATAACTTCTGCCCATTACCGTTTAAATTTGAACTCCTTAATTAAATGAAGTTCATATACTAATTGATTTTAACTGGTTCATAGTTCCATAATTACCACTAAACTCTGATTCTTGCCTTATTTTCTACACTTGTTTTCAATTATAAATACCCCGCTCTTTCTTTAACACACACACACGATTTTTAAGCATATAGAAATCACAACTCTCTTCTAAACCTACACTCTTGCTTCTTGATTGCAGTTTGGCTTCCATAAGTCTACTGTTTCTCCCTACTTGATTTTTTGAACTGGTATGTCCTACTTTTGATTCTAGCATCAAATCCAATGTGTTTACTTACAAGCTTTTATGCCCATGCCTACTTTACTGCTTTATAGAGTTCAATTTTAAAGTAACTACTTATGTCTTGCTATTTGTTACTGCAATGAATCCCTACCCCCATCCCCTTTTATGTGCTTAGGCTGTAGTTTAAGACATGGCAACATACAAAGTTGTTGTCATGGATTAAGACTGGGTCCTTTGGATCCAAGCCTCTTTCAATTTCCCATACCCCCATTCCCTTATATGCATTGAGTTAAGGTATAGCCTGGCAGCATCCAAATTGCTGTCCAGGGCTGAACCTGACCTTCAAAAGGTCCTAACTCTCTAATCTTTAAGCTGAAAGGCTGGTCAGGGGTGTGCCAGCAACTCAGTAGCTAGGCATGACCACCTGCCTGCCCTGTCTCCCTCTAATTGCCTTTCATTGCACTTACACTTACTCCTAGTCCTTAAGTCCTGCCCCCCCTTGTATGAGCCTTGCTTTGGGAACCTTGAGTTCCCTCTGAACTTGAACATATGAGGGTTGGCCCTTCCATACTGCACTACAATCTGTTATGCAATGGAGATGATGATCACACAATAATTGGGGTGTAAGCACTGCCTGGAACTCTTGAAATTCCTTGGAACTTTGACGCATCCCAAATAAGAGAAAGGCTTTGAAAAATCCAATCCTGGAAGTTGGTTTGTCTCATATTATTAGACTTTGAGTCTGGATTAAGCATAGATGTAATCACTGATGTAATTTTATTATTCCTTTTGATTCACTTGGTCTGTAATAAGCTTTGTAATAGACTTTGTAATAACTACTGGGGGTATAGTAAAAAAGGGGTGGGATTGAATGCATGTCAAAGGGGTAGATACCATGTCTATAGGATTAATACTTTCAAATTCTGCATTTTCACCTAGAAATCATGTTCATAGGGTTATCACTTTCAAATTCTGTAATTTCACATAGATACCATGTTTATAGGACTGATATTTTTAAAATTCTGTATAGAAACCATGTTCATAGGGTTATCACTTTCAAATTATGCATTCTTCACGTAGATACCATGCTCATTGGTTTTCTGCACTTCGTAATATATACATGTCAATGAATCAATGCTGAAATTCTACACCTCATGTAGATGATATGCCTATAGGATTTCCTACATTTTTGTATGTGCATCTGTCATTAGGAAAATCTACTTGTAGGATCTAAAAATAAATCAACCACACCTCGATGACCTGCCTAGAGGATTTCTGCATACAAAAATCAGTGACGCCTAGAAAGCATGCCTATAGGAGTAATCAATTAAATATGAATTGCCCACTCGCCTTTTAAAGCTAAAATCAGTGGTAATTCGTCTAACACTCGCCGCGTTTAATAGTTTTGCAATAAGTTTTTTCACCCCTATCTCTAAATTAATAGATATATCCTGTTTAACAGATAAATAGTTAGATAATTAATCAATTATCAGTTTTGTGCAACTACATCTAAGCAGGGCTAATTCGGACTCCCTATCTGGGAAATATGTGTTAAATCATTTCTTCCTACGCTAATTTTAACCAAGGACCTAAACAATATGTGCAAGACGTGCTAAACAATTCATTTCTTTAAGTGAGGAGGCCTACTTGAGACTTTAATTGTTCTTATTTTTCCATTAACTGCTTTATGTGTTTTGATTGTCGCCCTAGAATTTTATCCTTTTTAAACCTTTGAAAAGCCAAGCTCCCTCCCTTTAGGATTAGTAGTCTTAAACGCCTCTGGGACTGATAGGTGGGACGGGTAATAGCATGCAGTAGGCAACGATACCATTCCGCGCTTAATACCTTAACGGGGTGGGAAGGGTATACATGGAGATGATGATCACACGATAACACTATGCGTACGATTGGTTACCGGTGCTGTGTGGATGATCCATGTATTTCACAAACCTAGGACCCCTTTACTTTATGTAACTTTGTTTAATATCAATAAATTTTTTCTTTTCAACTACCCAAAGCTCCCCTTTAATTTTACTGCATTATTCCTTTTCCTTCTAAATTTTTCTTCTTTGTTTATTCAATGTCTTGACTAATTTTCTGCACTTAGACCCTCCCTCAAACAAATTGTAGATTCCAATATGCTTGTTACATACATATGTGTGAAATTATTTGTATACTTGTTTGCCTTAAAGTCACAATATATCATGGCCGGGAACCACAATAGTGGATCTTGAGGGGTGCCTAACACCTTCCCCTCGAGATAATTTCTAGCCCTTACTCGAACTCTGGTTTTCCAACTCAAAACCCTCAGTGTCCTAATTCACTTAATCATTAGGTGGCGACTCTTCAATTCCAAAAACCCAATTCCCAAACGGGAATAGATTTGTCCTTCCAAATGTCGGAAACCCGATTTCGCGAGAAAAAGGGGGCGTCAACAGCATGGTAACTATGCTGGGGATTTCTTTAGGCTTTTACCACTTCATGTTATATGTGACTTTATTGTTTTCTTTATTGCTTTGTTTAATGCCTTTATTCGAAACTGACTTGTCTCTTTGTTTCTTTTTCTTTAACGCTTCCATTTACTATTTTCCTTCAATACCGTTGTAATTTTTCGAGCAATTATTGTAATTATTATGAACGTGAAAATACGTGACAATTTGTTTCATTTTTTTAATTGCATCTTCAGCATCATATTCCACTCGTGCCAAACAGATACCATAGCAATGCTTGATGAGTTGTTGGGCTCTTCTGATATTATTACCCCCTAAATTTGGCAAAGGCGTATTTGCGGTAAAACCAGTCGATCAGCGGTGCTGTCGACGGTTCCGTGCCTTTCCCTCTTGAGTTGTCTGCTCAAGGTTACCGGTCTAGCACCCCATAGCAACCTTATTCTATTTAATTGTTCATGCATCACTGTCAAACTTAGTCGAGTCAGTTATGCTGTCCACATAATGACTCTTTAAGATAGACTTATCCAAAGTCCACTGGGTTCCCCTGGAACCCTGGACAACACCATATTCTGGGCATTTATTTGGAGAACTGAATGCTATTTATGCTAATTATTGGTTTAAATAGTCGAGTCCGGCGGGTGTAAGGGTCTAACCCTTTTGTTTTGCAGGAAATGAATGACGAAGTTCTCGACTTCGGTATGGTCAACATACTCTCACTCTTGCTGACCTGGTAGAGGAACCTCCCATCAAGTAACCAAATCAACGAATGGAAAGAGAGATCTACCAGAGCTAGTGAGAAGCTAGAATATATGGAATACAGTCTGCTAGAACTGGAAGGAAAAGTGAGGAAAAGAGTCACCGATTGCCAAAATGCTGAGGAAGGCAAAGTAGAACGCCTATCAAAGGCATTTTTATTGGAGAATCTGTGTGAGCTGGAAGATTTGATCAACGAGAGCATTCAACCTGGGGAAGGTCCTTCTGGGACCAAATAGATAGGATTCT
>MU765473.1:83200-114979 GCA_026770625.1 Nicotiana glauca | reverse complement strand
AGGTGAAGGGATCTAGGGGCGGCTAGGGTTCATGGGGTGTGTTTGGTCGAGGGAGACGATGAAAGGGAGGTCTGGGAAATGAGGTGCGTAACGGGGGGTTTGGGGGTAGGAGGTTTGGTATATTAAAAAGGGTTCATTAATCTGAGCCGTTGAATCAAATGATCTGAACGGCTTGGATCAATCGATGGATAAAGAGACGGGGTTGTTTCGGTATGAAACGGGGGCGTTTGGTTTAATGAGAGGTTGGGTCCAGACGGGTAACGGGTCAGGCGGGTAGGGTTGGATCGGGTTGGTTAATCTTGGCCATTGATCAATTTGAGATCAACGGCTCTGATCAAATATGGTCCATACGACGTCGTTTGGACGTCTTTGACGGGGGATGGTTTGGACAGGGTACAAAGGGGTTTTTGGGCCTGCATTTTGGTTGAAATGGGGCGGCCCAAATCCGATTTGCCTCTTTTTCTTATCTCTTTGATTAATCAAAACTAAAATCCTAAATCACAAAAACACTAATTAATTCCTAATTGTAGAATTGAGTCCTAAATGCAATATTTTTGTATTTTTAAATTAATTTAAACCAATAAACATACATACACAAATGCAAATAATAATTAAGAAATTAAGCAAAATTCACGGAAAATCACACACAACACAAAACTATTTATTTTGAAATTTAGGAGTAATTCTCATGTAGGGCAAAAATCACGTGCTCACACTACACACTTAAATACAAAGCAAGGAAATAAAGAAATAAATATAAATGGGTAAGAAATCCTTAACCACAAGCTTCAAATCTTCAAAACCCAAGTGTATGTGCCAAACCCTAGCTCCGACCTTGTTCTCTCTAAGTCTAAGAACTCAAAAAAATATGCTAAAAATGTCCAGAGATGTCCAAAGATACTGCTAGGTCGAGTATTTGTGGGTTTGGAATTGAGAAAATGTGAAATGTCTAATTTTCCCAGGTCTGATGCCCGTTGACCGCATCTGCGGATGAATCCTCGCAGATGCGGATGCCTTATTGCAGAAGCAGAAAGTTGAAATATGCTTGACACTGCAGATGCGTACTCCAAAAGCACAGATGCTCTACCGCAGAAGCGAACAACGACTCGCAGATGCGGTTCCTGGCAAAAGGTCTAGCTCCACAGATGCGTTTCTTCTCCCGCAGAAGCAGGGTCGCTTCTGCGACAACTCTTCCGTAGATGCAGAATCACTGGAGAGTTTCGCATTGCTTTCACCCTCTTTTGATAAATTCCACTTCAATTTAATTCAAATCACTTCATAGCATCATTTACCTGAAAATCTAACAATACACACCATAAACGACTTCATATTATAGTTAAAGGACATAATAGCTAAGGAAAAGAGACTAAATTGAGTGGTAAAATCACCACTCATCAATTCTCTCTTTTCCCTCCGTTGTTGTAGGACACATCTTCTTGCTCAACTTCAGATGAATAGGAAGGGGTGTGCAAACCAACTTAGCATTCTTCATATTGAAGCGCTCCAGCACACGTTCTATGTACCTTTCCTGTGATAATTAAAGCTTCCTTTCGTTTCTCCAACGAGTAATTCTCATGCCCAAAATCTTCTTAGCATGACCCAAGTCTTTCATTGCAAAAGACTTACTCAACTGTTTCTTCAACTCGTCAATCTTGGATGCATTACTGTTAACAATCAACATATCATCCGCATATAGCAAGAGCATGATAAAGTCATCATCAGAAAATCTTTGTACAAACACACAGTGATCTGAAGGAGTCTTTTTGTAGCCTTGCTCCCCCATAACTGACTCAAACTTATTGTACCATTGTTTGGGAGCTTACTTCAATCCATATAGACTCTTCTTAAGTTTGTATACAAGATTTCTTTACCTTTTGCCTTGAAGCCCTCAAGTTGTTCCTGTTGATACCCAATTTTTCCCTATATATTTTTATATATAAAATACTTTCAAAATAGCATATGTATGCATATATAAGTGTGTCCAAATATTTTAGTATTTTTTTCAAATTTTTAAAAGATTTTTAAATTAAATTATTGCCCTATTTTAGCAATACAAAAACCAATAATTATTCCTCAAATTATCATTTTTCGAGATTAACTTATTTTATTCTCATATTTATGCCAAAATATAGCTAAGGTGAGTTTTACACATTTTTACAAATTTATTTAGTATTTTTAAAGCTAAATTGCATATAATTGCAATTTTAGCCTATTGTAGGATTTAATTGCATTTATAATTATAAAATTGATTCCAATATTTTTAATCTAATATTTATGTATTTTTAATTAATTTAGCACCTTTAATTTGTTTTCAAAAATAATTTTACTATTTTTATAAAATAAAAAGAGAAAACGTGGCTATTTAAAATCTAGCCCTATTTCATTTCAGTTGTAGCCCAAATCGACCACCCCAACTAACCCAATTTCAATCCCAATTGGACCGAACCAAATCCTAAATTTACCGGCCCATGACCCAATTAAAAAACCCGCCCGGCTTCCCTTTTGATCCAGGCCATTGATCAAAATGATCAACGGCCACGATCCCTCAATTTCTTTTTAATTTCCTAAACCCTCATCCCTAAATCATTTCACTTAATCAGCCGCCTCTAAACACCCCTTTCTCTTAAACTCTCTCAAACATTCCTGGAAACCTAATCGTCTCCTACTATCTCCCACCGGAAACCCACCGCTTCTCAGGCTGTGGAAGTCTTGTACTCACCTCCTATTGCTCCTATGTGCTTGATACCTGAATATTTGAGGTATGACCTCAAAGGTTTTCATCAAGACCTTTGCCGGCTCGAGGTTTCACAGCCATCTCCGACCTTGCTCCGGCATATCCTGGTCTTCTGAGCCTGATTCTAACTTTTCCGACTCAAGTCAATGGCCTTTCAAAGCCTTTCTCATTCTGGGGTTCTTTTGAAACCCTAACCCTTCGAGGTTTGTCTCCGATTCATTTTAGATCTATTGTGTATCTATGCTATACTTGAGTTTTCAAAGATTTCCTTAACTTTTCTTTCAAAATTGCTTCTTTTCGATCTAGGGTTTTATGAAATATTTAAGTGTTTTTAAGGTTTTTTCTTTATTATTCATGTGTATGCCTCTACTGTGTCCTTATATCATCCTTTATGTGTTTATCTCACTATGTTTTTCTATACTATGGGGTCGTAGACTTTCCTACTGTATTTTCTACCATGTTCTTATATGTTCATCTTACTGGTTTTCCTATATGCTTGTCTGCTATACTTTTCCGGTATTCTTGTGTTCTTCTACTACATTTTCCTACCGAGTTCTTAAGTCTCTTTGTGGGCCTTCTACTGAACCCTATTTATGTATCTTCTAGAAAACTTCTTAAGCATGTTTCTTCTACTGTTCCTACCAGTATTTTCCATTATGTTCTTTGAATCTTTCTATTGTGTTTGCATATTTTCTCATGGGTTTCTGAAGGAAACTCTTTGCCTGTTTGACTACTTGCCTCCTCATCTCTATATTTGATTCAAGGTGGAAACCCTAGAATTTGGGGATTCGGTCGAGGTTTGATTATGTGAAGTAGGGTTTTATTTTTTAGAGCCCTTAATTCTTTCAGACTGATTTTTGAATCTCTGAACTGAGTTTGGACACTTTTGTCTTCGTACAATGCTGAAATTTTCACTAAACTTTTCTACGACAAGTTTTCTTTCATGCTCACATGCTCCTTATATATGATGAATTTTCCTCTAAATGGTTTTCAAATTTGCAATTAGTGTAAACGTCCTTCTGAAAATAGCTTGATTGATTTCTTTCCATATTTTCCTATATGACTGGACTTAGGTAAAACCCTTCTTCATCTTTTATGACTCGGTTCATTCATACCAAATTTCAGACCTTTGTGATTTACTGGCTGTTAATTGATTCCCTTACCTTATTTGCACAAACCGTATATTGTCAAAACCCTATCCTTGAATAGCCTTTATGTATTTGCCCTCAATTGTATGTTTTACACAAAGTGTTTAATTAAATCCTTTCCTTAAATGGTTTTACCCATTTGAATCTGAATCCCTTAATTAAAGGCATTCTTATGTAACTGATTTACAATCAGTCCTCAATTGTTTTCTTATCTTATTTTCTCATGACTTTTACACTATAAATACATGACTCTTTTATTTCACACTTCACACGATTTCTAATAATCCTCCACTACTACAATTCACAATTCTTCTGAACTCTTACTCTCACATAAGAGAACTCTCTCTTCTTGTCTGCATTCTGACTTTCACAAGACTACTGATTTTCCTATTTGTTTCCTTGAAACTGGTACGCCCTAATTCTAATTAACAACATCACCACAATATTTTTACTTACAGCTTTCTACATATCCGTCTCTTTACTACTTTTGCTGATTTAAATACTTAAACTATCATGTTGATTTATTTTGTTTGTTTCTGTTAGGAACTTCTTTTCCCCATTCCCTTTATGTGTTTTGTGTTACACTTTAAAATATGGCAATATGCAAGTTATTGTCTATGGATTAAACTTGATCCCTTAGGGAATCCTAACCTCTAAACAATATGTCCTAGTAGGCTTATGGATGTGCCAGCATATCTCATTGTTGTGTTATGCCCATTAGCCTACATTTATCTCTTGCAATTCCCAATTCCTTATATACCTATGTGTACTGTTTCCCTTTCCCTTTCCCCTCTTGGAATTCTGCACTTGCACTCTCCCTTTTAGCTCCTAAGTTCTTCCCCCCTCTTGTGAGCCTTTCCTTGGGACCTTGAGTTCCTTTTGAACTTGGACACCTGAGGGCTGGCCCTTCCACACTGCACTTTGGCTTAATATGGTGATACATTTGGGTGTAAGCCCTGCCCGGAGTTCATAAGAAGCTCTTAGGGAACTCTGACACATACAAGTGGTAGAAAGGCTTTGAACATTGTTCTTTGGAGTTGATTTACTTCATACTTCAGACAGGAAGTCTGAATCAGGCTCTCCTTAGTTGTAATTTTCAATTTCTGATGTATTTTCTTTACTTTATTTTCTTTGGACTGTAATAACTTTGTATAACTTTTAGGGATGATTAGTGAAAAGGGAGGGGTAACCGCGCATGTATATGGGTAGATAACTTGCCTATATGAATCTCTAATTTTTGCATTTTTCATATAGTTACCATGCCTGTACGACTCCTGCATTTTCATATAGTTACCACACCTATAAGACTCCTGCATTTTTCATATAGTTACCATGCCTATAAGACTTCTACATTTTCATATAGTTACCATGCCTATAAGACTCCTGCATTTTTCATGTAGTTAACATGCCTATAAGACTCACGCATTTTTATATAGTTACCATGCCTATAATATTCCGCATCTCATTTAGCTACCATGTCTATAAGATTTCTGCATCTCATTTAGTACTATGCCTATGAGAACTTCTGCATCTCATTTAACTACCATGTCTATAGGGATCCTGCACTTTCATGTAGATACTATGTCTAAAGCTCCTGCACACGCGCGTAGAGAATATGTCTATAGGTCTTTTCTGATTCTTGCATACCCACTTTTCACTAGGAAAACTTATCTATAGGTCCTAATAACCAAAAAAATGTAATCAGATATCACGTAACGCTTAGATATCATGTTATAGCATTTTTGTACTCTTCTATGTCCATAACAACATTTTAAGTTTACAAACACATAGAAAACATGCTTATAGGGGTTCTAATTCAAAATCTAAATCGCCTGATTCGTTGGTAAGTTTAAAAACTAGCAGCAATAAAGTATTACCAATGGTAGAACTTGTGATCATTTTTTTAACTGACAACTTTCTTTATACTTGAATCGATCTGCAATCAGTTTTCTTCTTTATTTCTGAAACCAGTAAATATCATGCCTATATGTTCCGTCTAATACTTAGGCAAGCCTTAGGATAAACTTATAAACTGAATTAGATTTTATTAACTACAACCAGCAGGCAGACCTGATTCGGGCTTCTTATCTGAACTATGTAATAAATCAGTTTGCCTCAACCTCTTTAAGTTTTAATTAGACCTTAAACAGTACGTGTAAGACAGGCTAAACTATGTGCTTTCTCTGGTTTTAAAGGAGGTTTGTCTGAGCCTTGTTATTTGTTTATATGCTTTCCCCTAAACTTGCTATATGTGTTTTGTTTGTCACCTTAGTATTTTTAACCTTTTGAATCCACAAATAAGCCAATGTCTCATCCCTTTAGGATTAGTAATCCTAAATACCTCCGGGATTGATAGATTTGGGGCGGGTAATAGCATGCGATAAGTAAACGAGACTATTCCGCGCTTTAATACCTTAAAGGGGTGGGAAAGGACAGATAAGGATATGATGACCACGCGATAACACCACGTGTATAAGTGATTACCGGGTGTTGTGTGGGGTGATCCATATTATTAATAAACCTAGGACCCCCTTTCCTTTGTTCTTTGTTTCTTTTAAATCTTTTAAATGTTTCTTCTAAATCAACTCTCTTTAATGCTTTCCGACTTTGTTTATTTCTAACCTTTATGTGAAAATCCCCTCTTATTTGAAGCCTTACCTGTCTATATGTTATTTGTACCTTAAGTCACAACAATAGCTTGATCGGGAACCATACTAGTGGATTGTGAGGGATGCCTAACACCTTCCCCTTGGAATAATTTCAAGCCCTTACCCAATCCCTGGTTATCCAAACAAAACCCTTCTTAGTATCCGTATGCACTTAAATCATTAGGTGGCGACTCTTCAATTCTCTTGAACCCAATTCCCAAAAGGGAACGCGTTGTCCTCCCAAATGTCATAAACCCGATTTCGCGAGAAAAAAGGGGGTGCGACAGCATGGTGACTCTGCTGGGGATTTCTTTCAGGCTTTTACCATTTCAAGCTATTACTGTGACTTTACATATGCCTTTACTTGTTTTACGCATTTAATTCACTCTTCTACTATGAAACTGACTTGTCTCTTTGTTTCTTTTCTTCATTTCTTTACCGCTTTCCTTTACTGCATTCCCGTATTACTATTTCAAATTATTGTAATTATTATTATGAATGTGCAAATATGTGGCAACTTGTTTTAATTATGGTATAAGCATGTTTTCAACATCATATTCCACTCGCGCTAAATAAAATACCATAGCAATGCTTATAATGAGTGGTTGCGCTCTTCCAATATTATCACCCTCTAAATCCGGCAAAGGCATATTTGCGATAAAACCAGTCGATCAACGGTGTAGTCGACGGTTCCGCACCTTTCCCTTTTGAGTTGTCCGCTCAAGGGTACCAGTCTAATACCCCATAGAAACCTTATGGTCAAACCTAGCCGAGTCAGTTATACTATCCGCATAATGACTTTTTAAGATAGCCTTGTCTCAAGTCCACTGGGTTTCCCCAAAACACAAACGGACACTACCACATTTTGTGCATTTATTTGGAGAACTAAATGCTTATATACCAATTATTGATATTTAGTAATTGAGTCTCGTCGCCTAACCTTTTGTCTTGCAGAAATATGAGGCACAAAGTCCCCAGATTCGGCATGGTCACCAATATCCACCCCAAACAGCTAAGCTGGTGGAAGGATTTTCACTCAAGTGATCAGACTCTCATCCGGAAATATTTGGGGAACCTACCCTCTCTCTAGGAAATTCAACCCAACAACAAAATCATAGAAGCTGCTACTCTATTCTGGGATTATGATAGGTCTGTGTTCCGCTTCGGAGATATTAAAATGACACCCCTGCTCGAGGAAATAGGAGGGTTGGATGGTACACCATGGGAAGCTCTGATTTTATTAATGCCGGATAATCGCAAAGGTAGAGGTTTTCTCAAAATGATGGGTCTAAAGAAGAATTCAGACTTGCCATGTTTGAAGGAGTCATACATTCCGTTTGACTACTTGTACGAGAGGTACTGTCACAGCAAATCGTACCGTAATTATACTGACGAGTTTGCCCTTACATCATTAGGGCATATTCATTGAAGGGTCTTTGTCTTCATGTTCTGTTTCTTAGGGATGATAGTGTTTCCAATGAAGAAAGAAAGAATCCATACCAGGCTAGCTATGGTCACCAAAACTCTGATGGAAGGAATCGACGGACAAGCATTCAGTCTTGTGCCGATGAACATTGCAGAAATATACCGAGCCTTAGAAAAGTGTCAACAGGGGGGCAAACATTTTGAGGGTTGTAATCTGCTACTTCAACTTTGGCTTATGGAACATCTCCAAAAGGGTGAGTACCGACAGGAAATCCATCGAAGGGACTGGGACGATCATATCGCCTTTCATCACCCAAAGCGAATGAATTACATGCCCAACATCTTCGCCCAATCGGAAAATGCTAGAGAATGGGTCGGACTCTTTGATAATTTGACCGAAGACCGAATACAATGGATGTTCGAGTGGTTCCCTACTGAAGAATTTATCGTTCGATCTAGGGATGTGCTATTTCTGATACTAATTGGTTAGGGGGGGAACTACCCTTATGTCCCTCTCCGAGTTATGAGACAGGCTGGTAGGAAGTAGGTTATACAAAGGGTCGACAAGATGAGTCACTTCCGAGCTGACTTTCAGAATGACGATAGTCCGCACAGGTGCCAGGCTCAACATATGTGGCATTGCAAAATTGTCTTGGGAAAGGACATCATCGAACCAGACACATACCATGATGGTTGTAACCCACACTATTCAGGCTGGCCGGAGGACAATCACAACGGTCTGGTTCAACCCGGGTTTGTTCGAGGCCATAGGATCATCGATGAAAAGGCTGTGGCACAGGTCAAGTACAACCAACCGCGCAAGAGGATTCGCGAATGTGAGAATGAGCACCGTGAAATACAAGAAGCCAATCAAAAACTAATTGAAGAATGGAAGGAT
Organism: Nicotiana glauca; assembly: GCA_026770625.1. NCBI lineage: Eukaryota > Viridiplantae > Streptophyta > Magnoliopsida > Solanales > Solanaceae > Nicotiana > Nicotiana glauca. Next base: position 106,126 of record MU765473.1, on the reverse strand, counting down.
ATGGCTGTCAGCGCCAACAAATGACTGGTCTGTTTGGAGCGGGGTATAGTGGAACTGGAAAAGAAGTTTCTGAAGAGGGTCGAAGACTTCCGGACTGCTGAAGGAAATAAAGGCGGACATCTGGCCAGAGCTTACTTGCTACTAGGACTGTGCAAGCTGGGAGAGCTGTTTGAGGGAGCCAGCAATGCTGAGTCTGGGGAAGGTCCCTCCGGGACAAAATAGATAGGAATTTCCATTTTTCATAAGATGTAATAAGGCCAATGGACATTAGTGTCTTTTATTTTCTTATTATTATTTAGTGTCATTTTGGGATTCGTCTACCTTTTTATCAATAAAATAAGGCATTTAACATTCTAAGTTCTCCAAATTAACTTGTCGCTAGGCCTACCTTGGTCACAACGAGGTCCCCCAAAATTAGGACGCTATTTCCTGCACTGCGTATTTAAATATTGCAACGTTTTTTTTATATATAATCCTTACTGGCTTATTACCTTTTTGTTTTTACTTTTTTATTCCCCTCCCCAAAGGTTAGTTCATGAACTCTGGCAACGTCATCATATTTTATGAGATCCAGGGGCCCTCTACCTTCTCCTCATCCCAGTCCTGTCAGACACAAAAACAAAGGAAAAATGGAAGATTTGAACAACTCAACTGAACAGGTGGAGGTCACCAAGGAAAATGCATCCCAACTGGAACAAAAGTTGTTGAAATTTCAGGAAGAACTTGATCAAGTCCGGAATTTGGCAAGTGTATCATTCTCCCCACCACTCCAGAGGTTACTTTCCCGAATACTCGGAATCCTGTACCTCCGCAAAATATCCCAAAGCAACAAAACCATTCCGCTCCTCACCACCATTGCAATACCTATCACACCTCCAATAACACCCTACTGATCATCCTAGAACTACAAAACTCCACAAATGACCACTGCCACACCCACCACAATACCCCCATCTACGTGGAGACTGTGACACACTCTACCCAGCCCATCTCGAACACACCCGAGTCCAATAATAAGGACTCGCTCATCAGAAATTTGGCCGAAGAGCTTAAAAAATTAACTAGCAGCATTCAAGGTGTTGAAGGTAATAAGGGAATTGAGGGGTTAAACTATGAAGATTTGTGCATACAACCTGATGTCGAACTTTCCCACGGGTGCAAACTCCCCAGGTTCGAAATGTTTGATGGTACAAGAGATCCCAGGGTTCACCTGAGAATATACTATGACAAGCTAGTCGGAGTGGGAAGAGATGAGAAAATCCATATGAAGCTTTTCATGAGGAGCTTGAAGGGAGATGCCTTATCTTGGTACATTAGCCAGGATCTGAAAAAGTAGGAGAACTAGGTAAGCATGGCATCCGATTTTACGAACAGATTTAGGTTCAAGATGGAAAACGCACCAGATGTGTTCTATATTCAAAACTTGAAGAAGAAACCCACAGAGACCTTCCTTGAGTATGCTACTCGATGGAGGTCAGAAGCTGCTAAGGTTAGGCCTGCTTTGGAAGAAGAGCAAATGAACAAATTCTTTGTTTGGGCCCAAGACTCGCAGTATTATGAGAGGCTGATGCTGATCGAGAATCACAAGTTTTCTGACATCATCAAACTAGGAGAAAGGATCAAAGAGGGCTTCAAAAATGGTATGATTACGAATTTTGAAGCCTTGCAAGCTACCAATAAGGCTTTACAATCTGGTGGTATGTCCAAGAAAAGGGACGTAGGTGCTGTAATGGTTGCACAGAAAACCAAATCCCCTATCAAGTACCAAACATACCCAATACCTCCAATCACACATCAGCCTGTTCCAAATTACCAAGCACCCTCACCCTCTTACCGTACTCCACCACCCACTTATCAATCAGCTCCCCTTCCCGTATATCAGCCCACTTCAACTAAATACTCCCAACCGGCACATGTTTACCAAGCCTACAACACCCAACCATCCCACTATCAATCACCTCCCCCACGTCAAAACCTCCCTAGACCACGACCAAATTTTGACCGCAGACTTCCCAAACAATACACCGCCATTACTGAACCAATTGACCAGCTGTATGAAAGGCTCAAGGCTGCTGTTTATGTCACCCTTATCCCTGCTATAACACCTGAAAAGCCTTCTTAGTGGGTCAATCCAAATAAATCCTGTGCATACCATTCCAGCATGAAAGGACATACCATTGATGAATGTCGCTCTCTGAAGGATAAGATCCAGACTTTGATTGACAACAAGATCATTGTAGCAAAGAAGCCTGCACCAAATATCCGCAATAACCCTTTGCTAGACCACAAAGGTGGAGGTGTTCACATAATCGAGATAGAAGATGATTGGGACCCCAAGGGATTAATCGGTTTAATCACCGAAGGCGACGGTCCAAAGAAGCTAGTAGTCACCCTCAATCTGATTTTGGTCCGAATTCAGCCTTCTAGGGATGCGGAGGTAAACATGTCCATGAAACTCGAGTTTGAAGCACCACCCTCTGCAAAGGCACCAGCGCCAATTGAGGTTGAGTTTATGTCACCGGCAAAAACACATACACCCTTTGAAGTTGCAGTCTTACCACCTGAGAAGCCTGCTCCGTTCGGAGTAAAGATAGCCACGCCGATTCTAGTGGAAATGTTAGCCATAACACCATTATATACAAAGGCTATACCATGGGACTACACAGCCGAGGCTAGAAGAAAAGGGAAGGTCAAGTTCGGAGAAACCGTTACGGCACAGGGCAAGACAAGAATCGATAGGGTTTATACCTCGGAGCATTTGGCTGAGTCAAACAAGTAGGCCTCTAGTCGGCCAACCATCACTGAAACTGGGCCCAACGATCTCTGGAGAAAGATACAAGCCAAAGAATACTTAGTCATTGATTAGCTAAACAAAACACCAGCTGTCACGACCCAAAATCCACTAAGGGTGGTAGTGGTGCCGGACATCTCTGTCAGGCCAGCCAACTAAATTATCAATTAAGTCTTCTTTTAATACTTTTTAAAAATCTAATATTTTTCCTTCCACTTTCATAAATAAAATTTCACTACTTGAATTCAAATTTAAATAATAACAATAGTGCATTCCTTCGAAAACCATCCCAGAAACCCAGTGTCACAAGTGCATGAGCAACTATTGATAAGGAGAATAAAATACCACACCTGTCCGAAATATAGTGGACAAGGAATAAGATACAAAATACTGAAAGGAACTACACTAGCTACGGGTCGCCTCGAACAATGCAACTCACCTAGTCCCAGCGTCATCCATGCTGCTATGCCCAATAGGCTGCTAGAGGTATATATACCCGCGCAACAAAAATGCACAGAAGTGTAGTATGAGTACGTAATCAACGTGTACTCAGTGAGTGTCCCGCCTAATCCCGAAGGGGTAGAGACGAGATTGTAAATATGACACTCTCTAATAGTTCAATGATTATTTATCCTTAATATACATATTAACAGTGGATTTATATTTTTAGAGATGATTTTTATCTAGATAGAGGAAACAAGTAAACACATAATTATCTCATAGGAAATTTTCCAAGATTCCTTTTCATTATTAACAAAATGATCTCGAGCCACGCCTATAGATGCTTCTATTAATCTGCCGAGGCATTCGGCCCATTCCAAAATAAATACACACAGACAGACTATTAGTCAAGAAGTCAACATGGAGCAATTACCCAAGAAAGGCCAATTCTCTTTAATAATTTTGAGAAAACGAAGCTTAAGTCATTTTTAGAATTCCATTTGTTAGTTTAATGTGATCTATTATCCCGCTCGCGAATCATCCATGCGACACAGTTACACATAAGATTTATGGTCAGATAGCCAATTAGAATTTTATCGGGGAATATTTATCCAAATAAAACCAATTCTCTGTTTAACGATTCAGGAAATGATGTTTAATCTCTTTTTAAATTCATTTACTAATCAAGGGTGATTTAAACGATTCAAGTCATTAATGGCTTCATAATTAATCTAATTATAACATGGTGATGGGCCTTAACTACCCGGACAATAGCATAATAGTAGCTACGCATGGACTCTCGTCACCTGGTGCGTACGTAGCCCCCACATATAATAGGAGCATATAATCAATTATTTCACCTATGGGGTAAATTCCCCCTCACAAGATTAGAAAGGAGACTCACGTCGCTCCGAAGATCCACAACCGGCATTCTACATTCTTCCGAAGACTTGCACCAACGTACAATGCTCCAAAACTAGCCAATGATCATAAAAATTCATTAATATATGCACCATTATACTTTACAACCCAATTTATAACAATTCCTAACCCCGAACGAAAAGTTGATAAAAATGTCCTCGGGCCCATGTGCCCGAAATCCAAAATTTCTCGAAGATAAAGGTTACCCATGACCTTAGGAACTCAAATATATGATTTTCTCTTAATTCCATACTCAAAATCGTGGCTAAAATCCAAGATTATAATTTCCTAGGTTTTCAACCAAAACCCCAAATTTACACTAATCTTCATGCTTAAATCCATACATAATTAATGTATTTAACTCAAAATAGGTAGGAATAACTTACCTTAACATTATTGATGAATATCCTCTCTTGAACCCTTCCAAGAATCGCCCAAGCCATGAAAAGTGTGAGAGAAATGGCCAAAATCCGACTTTAAAACAATGTTTCTGCCCCAGCTATTTCCGCTCCTGCGGAATTATTCTCGCTTAAGCGGTTCCGCTTTTGCGATCAAAAGCCGCTTCTGTGGTCCTAGGCCCAGCTCCCCTTTTTCGCTTCTGCGATGCCCCCTTCCGCAGATACGGTCCCACTTCTGTGGAACCTTGACCGCATGTGCGGTCCTCGAACCTGCGTACAATTCCGCTTCTGCAGCTCCCTCAACCGCTTCTGCGGTCCCATTTCCGCAGAAGCGGAAATACTACCAGATACCAGCTGCTTCAGTCCCTCTTAAATTCCAAGTTTCGATCTGTTAACCACCCGAAATCCACCCGAGGCCCCCGGGACCCCAACCAATCATACCAACCATTCCCAAAATACATTACGGACCTGCTCGAACCCTCAAATAACATCAAACAACGCTAAAATCATCAATCGACCTCCAATCCAAGCATTACGAACTTTAAACTTTCCAACTTCTACTTTCGATGTTTAAACCTATCAAATCATGCCCGATTGACCTCAAATTTTGCACACAAGTCATATTTGACATTACGGACCTACTCTAACTTTCGGAATCATATTCCGACCCTGATATAAAAAAGTCAACCTCCGGTCAAACTTCCCAAAAACCTTCAAATTTCTATCTTTAGCCAAATGGCTTCAAAATGACATACGGACTCCGAATTCACTTCCGATCGCGTTCCCAACTTGAGAATCACCATACGGAGCTACTCCCTGTCTTGGAATCCCAAACGGACATCGATGATGCTGAAATGCACTCCAAGCCAAACTTAAGAAATTTCTTCCAAAATGCTAACTTCCACAATAGGCGCCAAAACGTTCTCGGGTTATCCAAAACCCGAACCGGGCATATGCCCAAGTCCGATATCATCATACGAACCTGCTGGAACCTTCAGATCCCAATTCCAAGGCCGTTTACTCAAAAATCCAATCCTAGTCCATTCTTTCAACTTTAAGCTTCTCAAATGAGAATTTTTCATTAAAAATTTAACCTCGATCTTCCTGAATTTAAATTCCGACCATGCGAACAAGTTAAAATACCTGGAACAAAGCTGCTCATGGCCTCAGACTGCTGAACGATGCACTAGGGCTCAAAACGACCGATCGGGTCGTTACACCAGCACATATTTCTATCCTTGCATTGCTACAAAGTTCTGATGCACACAAGAACGCCTTGTTAAGAGTACTGAGTGAGGCATATGTACCAAGTAACATCACCAGAGGAGAGATGGCTAACATGGTAGGGCAGGTGTTGGAAAGTCATAAAATCACTTTTCATGAAGATGAGCTACCGCCAGAGGGGTGGAGTCACAACAAGGCATTGCACATCACCGTGCAGTGCGAAGATTATTTTATTACAAGGATCCTGGTTGATGGGGGGTCCAACCTCAACATTTGTCCATTGGTAACACTCAGGACATTGGGAAAAGGGCTGAATGAGATCAAGGACATCAAAGCTTTCGACGGTTCTCAAAGGTCTACTATTAGGGAAATTAGCTTGTATTTACAAATGGGGCCCACTTGGTTCGATGTTGACTTTCAAGTGATAGACGTGTCGACATCTTACAATCTGTCATTGGGACGACCATGGATTCATGCCGCAGGGGCCGTAGCATCAATACTACGTCAGGTAGTGAAGTTTGAGTGGAGCTACCAAAAGATGACCATTCACGGCGACAGTAGCAATCCCATATACAGTCGCCACACCATCCCACCAGTTGGAGGAAGAATAAGGATATGTGGGGAAACTTACCATCACATCGAGTGAGTCAACATCGTTGATAAGGATTAATGGTGGGGGTAATAAAATTGTAAGCATATTGAATTGGATCGGGTATGAACGTGGCAAGGGACTTGGCAAAAACCTCCAAGGAATCGCTAAGCCCATCAAGCTCAAAAAACATGGCACCACCTTTAGATTGGGATATGAGTATACTTGGGAGGAGTTCAACCACCAGTCGCCACCATGGCACGGCCCTTACTATTTTTTGGAGCAACCAATACCCCATTTGGAGCAGACTTTCCAGTCGGCCGGGGTCATTTACGGGTCAGAAGAAGAAGAAGCACTGGCAGCAGTGAGGAATTTGTTCCTAGAAGATAATAATATAGATTGTTGTGTCTTTTTTGAGGAGGAGGGGGAGGAAATCCCTTCCATATAGGCTGTAAGCAGATGAGCATGCCTCGATAACTGGACCGTCAGAACCACTAGAGCCCGACGGCCTCGGGGTAGCAAGGCCGAACAAGCATTATGCAATATTTTATTTTATTAGTTTACTTTCCTTTCACATTTTTATTTTTGCAAGAAAGAGCTCCGATGTTCAAAAACAGTTATGGAATTTATCAAAGCATTTCAGTTTTATTATAAATCTTACTCTTATTATTTTCTCTCATTACTTTACTTATACAACATTACTATTGCTTATCTTGATGAACTAATGGCTCTGCCATGCAACGAGACAACACAAAAAACGGACATAGATTCAGAAGAAGATGATACATCAAAAGAAATTGTTAAAGAAGTTGAGAATTTTGAAAATAGACCTAAGTCCAACCTGGACAAGACTGAGATTGTTAACTTGGGGGATGCAGAAAACATCAAGGAAACACGAACCAACGTTCATTTGTCACCATTAGAAAAAAAATATACAGAGTTTCTACGATAATATGAGGACATATTCGCCTGGTCGTACGACGACATGACTGGTCTGAGTACATCTATTGTGGCTCACAAATTGTCAATCGATCCAGCATGTTCGCCAGTAAAGCAGAAGCTTAGAAAGATCAAGCCAAATATGAGTTTGAAAATCAAGGAAAAAGTCACTAAGCAGGTCAAAGCTAAGGTTCTCAAGGTAGTGGAATATCCAACATGGTTAGCCAACATTGTGCCAGTACCGAAGAAGGACGGGAAGGTTATAGTCTGTGTTGACTACCGGGACCTCAATCGGGCTAGTTCAAAAGACGAGTTCCCTTTGCCAAACATACACATATGGATTGACAATTGCGCCAAGCAAGAGCTGTAATCATTTGTAGATTGTTTCGCTGGGTATCATAAGATCTGTATGGATGAAGAAGATACATAGAAAATAGCTTTCGTCATACCGTGGGGAATGTACTGCTACAAGATAATGTCGTTCAGGTTAAAGAATGCAGGGTCCACCTACATGAGGGCCATGACTACCATTTTTCATGACATTATACATAAAGAGATCAAAGTATAGGTGGATGATATCATCATCAAGTCCAAGAAAGCCACTGATTATATGGAGGATCTGAGGAAGTTTTTCAACCATCTGAGAAGATACAACCTGAAACTGAATCCCGCAAACTGTGCATTCGGGGTTCCAGCTGGAAAATTGATTTGGTTAATTGTGAGTCATCAGGGAATAGAACTTGATCCATCAAAGATCAAAGCCCTTCAATAATTGCCACCGCCAAGGAACAAGAAAGATGTGATGAGCTTCTTGGGGAGGCTTAAGTACATCATCCGGTTCATAGCATAATCTACAGTTATCTGTGAGCCAATCTTCAAGATGTTGAAGAAGGATTCCGCCACCAAGCTTTCAACAGAATCAAGGAATACTTGTCAACGCCACCAGTCTTGGTCCCGCCTGAACCAGGGAGACCTCTGCTACTCTACATTGTAGTGTTGGATGGCACCTTCGGTTTTGTCCTTGGGCAGCATGATGAGACAGGAAAGAAAGAACAGGCCATTTACTACCTCAAAAAAATCCACTCCATACGAGGCCCGATATTCTCTGTTAGAATGCACCTGTTGTGCTTTAACTTGGGTAGCCCAGAAGTTAAGGCACTACTTCTGTGCATATACTACATATCTCATATCAAGGATGTATCCTTTGAAGTACATATTTCAGAATCCCATGCCCACTAGCAAGCTCGCCAAGTGGCAAATCCTGTTGAGTGAATTCGATACTGTCTACGTGACTCAGAAAGCAATCAAGGGACCGACACTAGCAGATCACCTGGCCGAAAACCCTGTGGATGGATAATACGAGCCCCTAAAGATGATTTTCCAGATGAAGAAGTATCATTCATAGGAGAAGATATTGCAGAGGCCTATGACAGTTGAATAGTGTTTTTCGACGGAGCATCAAAGTACAAAGAAGTCAACATAGGAGCGGTCCTAGTATCAGAAATCAGTCAGCACTATTCGGTATCTACCAAACTCAGGTTCCCATACACCAACAACATGGCCGAGTACGGAGCCTGCATCTTAGGGCTTAAAATAGCCATTAACATGAACATCCAAGAGTTGCTAGTGATTGGGGACTCAGACCTACTCATACATCATGTACGAGGAGAATGGCTGACCAAGAATTCCAAGATACTCCGTTATCTACACCATGAATAGGAGTTGAGAAAAAAGTTCACAAAGATAGAGTTCCAGCATGTTCCAAAGTCCAAAATGAGTTTGCCGATGCATTGGATACCCTGTCATCCATGATACAACATCCAGTTATGAACTTCATTGATCCTATCTCATTGAAAATCCAGGATCAGCCAGCTTATTGTGCTCATGTCGAAGAAGAAGCAGATGGAAAACCTTGGTTTCATGATATCGAGGAATATTTGGCAAAAGGAGAATACCCGGAGCTTGCAAACACTACTCAGAAGCGTACGCTGTGAAAATTGTCCAATAATTTCTTTCACAGCGAAGGAATACTGCATAGGAGGACTTCGAATTTGGGATTACTAAGGTGTGTCGATGCGAAGGAAGCATCTAAACTGCTAGAGGAAATTCATGCCGGGACGTGTGGTCCGCATATGAACGACTTTGTCTTAGCCAAGAAGATCCTTAGAGATGGTTACTTCTAGATTACTATAGAGATGGACTGCATCCAGTACGTCCAGAAATGCCACCGCTGCCAGATACACGCAGACATGATAAAGGTACCTCCAAATGAGCTTAATGCAACAAGATCACCATGGTCGTTCATCGCTTGGGGAATGGATGTTATTGGGCCAATCGAACCTGCCGCTTCCAATGGGCACAGATTCATCCTAGTGGCAATTGACTACTTTACCAAATGGGTTGAAGCAGCATCCTACAAAGAAGTGACTAAGAAGGTCGTGGCAAACTTTTTCCGCAATCGTATCGTCTGTCGATTCGGGATCCCAGAGTCAATCATTATTGATAATGGCTCCAACCTCAATAGTGACTTAATGAAAGCTATGTACGAAACCTTCAAGATCAAACACAAGGATTCTACAGCCTACGGGCCTCAAATGAACGGAGCCGTAGATGCCGCCAACAAAATATCAAGAAGATACTGAGAAAAATGATAGAGAAGCATAAGCAATGGCACGAAAAGTTATCATTCGCTCTATTGGGGTATCGTACCACAATTCGCACATCAACTGGGGAAACTCCCTATATGATGGTTTATGGTACAGAAGTCGTCATTCCCGCCGAAGTAGAAATTCCTTCTTTGATGATCATACAGGAAGCTGAACTCGACGACGCAAAATGGGTGAGCAGTCGATACGAGCAGCTGGCTCTTATAGATGGAAAGAGAATTAATGTAGTTTTCCACGGTCAACTTTATCAGAACAGAATGTCCAGAGCCTTCAACAAGAGAGTCAAACCAAGACAGTTCACACCGGGGAAGCTGGTGTTAAAGAAAATTTTCCCGCATCAAGATGAAGCCAAAGGGAAATTCTCACCCAATTGGTAGGGTCCATACATGGTTCATCGGGTTTTGACAAGGGGAGCCCTTATACTTGCGGAAATGGATTCAGAAGTTTGGCCAAAACCAATCAATTCAGATGCAGTCAAGCGCTACTATGTGTAATTTCATGCTTTTCCTATATGATGTAATTTGACCTACGTCTGACCTAATTTTTGTTTAAGACGGGATATGTAGGTAGCCTTATGGGTTCGGTCACAATTCAATAAAATTTTCATTTCTCCCCGCAATTGGAAACTAGGGCAGAATTTTGAGGAGGACCCTCAAAGTTCCGAAGTAACTTCAGCCGATCATCGCAAGCAACCGTCAGAAGCAGCAACCCAGTAAACTGGGGTAGAATTTTGAGGAGGACCCTCAAAATTTTGGAATGAGAGAGATTGCAATGTCCTGAACCATGTCACAGTCGTCGATTCATCTAAAAAACTATTTCTTATGTACTTACATCATATCTTTAACAAATTCATACATGTTTATCGAAATTGCTTTGTTGAGCAATGCTACCTCAATGATACATAGCGTGTCATCAGATCAAAGCCAAACAGGGCAAGCAAAGTCAGCGGGGACACGAACTAACCTTTCCCCTTTACAAGACCCACGATTTTTCTTTGGATGCAGGCATCCAAGTTGAAAAATCATATATTATACACCCATATTGTTTAGTAATACAACTCTCAGAACTATCACACCTATTCACAGACGCTATCTGCATACGATATCCCCAGCAGCCACCATATCACAATCAGCTACCAACTATCAGCTAAGATATTTCATTGCTATTCGCCTTTTATCTCTTGTATAAGGCTACCATTCTGCCTTCCGAGGTTAATCTCTACCTCCATATGCATTCTTGCATTGCATAAGGCTACCATTTTGCCTTCCGAGGTTAAGCTTAACCTCTATCTGCATTTCCTGCATTTGCATAAGGTTATTCTGCCTTTCGAGGTTAAGCTCTACCTTCATCTGCATTTCCTGCACTACATAAAGCTACCATTCTGCCTTCCGAGACTAAGCCCTATCTCCATCTGCATCGGCTGAAAAATCGCCATTTTTACTTACATTTTGCATGGCTGAAATATCGCCACCTTTATTTACATCTGCATCGGCTGAAAATTTGCCACTTTATTTAAATCGTACATCAACTGAAAGATCGCCATTTTTACTTACATTTTGCATGGCTGAAATATCGCCACCGTTATTTACATCTGCATCGGCTGAAAAATTGCCACTTCATTTAAATTCTACATCGGCTGAAAGATCGCCATTTTTTACTTACATTTTGCATGGCTGAAATATCGCCACCTTTACTTACATTTTGCATGGTTGAAATATCGCCACCTTTATTTACTTCTTGCATTGACTGAAAAATCGCCATTTTATTTAAATCCTGCATCGTCTGAAAGATTGCTATTTTACTTACATTTTGCATGGCTGAAAGATCGCCTCGTATATCTACATGTTGCATGACTGAAAGATCGCCACCTTTATTTACATCTTGCACAGCTAAAAGATCGCCACTTTATTTACGCTTTCATGGACTGAGAGATCGCCACCTTTTGCATTTCATGGGCTGAAAGATCACCAAATTATCCAAGGGCGTCATTGTTGGGAGGCACCATTCGCATAGCTCGAGAACGCCATGCCATGGCTTGAGGACCCCTTTCATATTTTGCATATCATTATTCAAAGGCATCATAGCTCGGAGGCATCATTATCATAGCCTGAGAGCATCATTTCATGGCCTACGAATTCTTTATTATACGCTTCATGGCCCAGGACATCATGGTCTGAGAACGTCATCCTAACTGTCCGAAGACAACATTCATGGTCCGACGTGAACTTGCATCATGTTTAAATTTATGCACAATAGATACTTGTATTGCTTATTTATAGGTAAACCGGCTAGCAACGTCCGTATCAGTAAGAGCGATCCCTCTCTAATTCCTGCAACCCCATTAGACTTTAACCATCCATCCCAACCTAAATATCGCAACCGTTCTTGAAAGATCTCCATCGGCATATCCCACCGACGGATCCTGAACTACATATAGCCAAGTCCTGTAAGACCAGGGATAAGCAGGCAACTAAGGGACTATAGCACATTCAACCTCTTCAAACTATTTCACTCGGTCAAATTGGCCATCATATCTTTACCCGACAACTCTTTTATCCTTCCCGGGTAAAGAGGGGCAGCTGTTGATGCCCAATTTTTTCCTGTATATTTTTTATATGCAAAATACTTTTAAAGTAGCATATGTATGCATACATAAGTGTGTTCAAATGTTTTTGTATTTTTTGTATATTTTTAAAAGATTTAAAAAATCAAATTATTGCACTATTTTTGCACTATTTTAGCAATACAATAACCAATAATTATTCCTCAAATTATCTTTTTTGGTGATTAACTTATTTTATTCTCATATTTATGTCAAAATATAGCTATGGTGATTTTTACACATTTTTACAAATTTATTTAGTATTTTTAAAGCTAAATTGCATATATTTGCAATTTTAGCCTATTGTAGGAAATAATTGCTTTATAATTATAAAATTAATTCCAGTATTTTTATTTTAATATTTATATATTTTTATATAATTTAGCACCTTTAATTTGTTTTCAGAAATTATTTTTCTATTTTTTATAAAATAAAAGGGAAAAAGTGACTATTTAAAATCTAGCCCTATTTCATTTCAATTGTAGCCAAAATCGACCACCCCAACTAACCCAATTTAAATCCCAATTGGACAGGACCAAATCCTAAATTTACCCACCCATGACCCAATTAAAAACCCGCCTGGCTCCCCTTTTGATCCAGGCCGTTGATCAAAATGATCAACGACCACGATCCCTCCATTCCTTTTTAATTTCCGAAACCCCCAAACCCTAAATCATTTCACTTAATCAATATTAAAATGATCAACGGATACGATCCCTCCATTCCTTTTTAATTTCCCAAACCCCCATAAATCATTTCACTTAATCAATTGCCTCTAAACACCCCTTTCTCTCAAACTCTCTCGAACATTCTTGGAACCCTAATCGTCTCCTACCATCTCCCACCGGAAACCCACCGGAATCCATGGCTTCTCAGGTTTTGGAAGTCCTGCACTCACCTCCTATTGCTCCTATGTGCTTGATACCTGAAGATTCGAGGTCTGACCTCGAAGGTTTTCATCCAGACCTTTGCCGGCTCGAGGTTTCATGGCCATCTCCGGCCTTGCTCTGGCGTATCCTGGTCTTCTGAGCCTGATTCTAACTTCTCCGACTCAGGTAATGACCTTTCAAAGCCTTTCTCATTCTAGTGTTCTTCTAAAACCCTAAACCTTCGAGGTTTTTCTCCGATTCTTTTTAAATCTGTTATGTATCTATGCTCTACTTGAGTTTTCAAATGATTTCCTTAACTTTTCTTTCAAAACCGCTTCTTTTCGATTTAAGGTTTTCTGAAATGTTTAAGTGTTTTTATGATTTTTTCTTTGTTATTCGTGTGTTTGCCTCTACTGTGTCCTTGTATCATCCTTTATGTGTTTATCTCACTGTATTTTCCTATACTATGGGGTCGTAGACTTTCCTAATATATTTTATACCATGTTCTTATATGTTCATCATACTGGTTTTCCTATATGCTTGCCTGTTATACTTTTTTGATATTCTTGTGTTCTTCTACTGCATTTTCCTACTGAGTTGTTAAGTCTTTTTGTGGGCCTTCTACTGAACCCTGTTTAAGTATCTTCTAGAAAACTTCTTAAGCATGTTTCAATTACTGTTCCTACCAATATTTTCCATTATGTTCTTTGAATCTTTCTATTGTGTTTGCATGTTTTCTCATGGGTTTCTGAAGGAAAACTCTGAGCCTGTTTCGCTACTTGCCTTCTTATCTCTATATTGGATTCAAGGTGGAAACCCTAAAAATTGAGGATTCTGTTGAGGTTTGATTATATGATCTGGGGTTTTATTTTTTAGAGCCCTTATTCAGACTGATTTTTGAATCTCTGAACTGAGTTTGGACACCTTTGTATTCATACAATGCTAAGATTTTCACTAAACGTTTCTACACTGGATTACACGACAAGTTTTCTTTCATGCTCACATACTCCTTATATATGATGAATTTTCCTCTAAATGGTTTTCGAATTTGCAATTAGTGTAAACTTCCTACTGAATATAGCTTGATTGATTTCTTTCTATCTTTTACTATATGATTCGACTTAGGTAAAACCCTTCTTCATCTTTTATGACTCGGTTCATTCATACCAAATTTCAGACCTTTGTGGTTTACTGGCTGTTAATTGATTCCCTTGCCTTATTTGCATAAACCGTGTATTTTCAAAATCCTGTCTTTAAATAGCCTTTATGTATTTTCCCTCAATTTCATGCTTTACACAAAGTGTTTATTTAAATCCTTTCCTTAAATGGTTTTACCCATTTGAATCTGAATCCTTTAATTAATGGGAGTCTTATGTAACTGATTTATAATCAGTCCTCAATTATTTTCTTACATTATTTTCTCATGACTTTCTCACTATAAATACATGACACTTTTCTTTCACACTTCACACGATTTCTAATAGTCCTCCATTACTACAATTCACAATTCTTCTAAACTCTTACTCTCACATAAAAGAACTCTCTCTTCTTGTTTGCATTCCGACTTTCCCAAGACTACTGATTTACCTATTTGTTTCCTTGAAACTGGTACGTCCTAATTCTAATTAATAGCATCACCACAATATTTTTACTAACAGCTTTCTACATATCTGTCTCTTTACTACTTATGCAGATTTAAATCCTTAAACTACCATGTTGATTTCTTTTGTTTGTTTCTGTTAGGAACTTCTTTTCCCCATTCCCTTTATACGTTTTGAGTTACAGTTTAAAACATGGCAATATGCAAGTTATTGTCTATGGATTAAACTTTATCCCTTAGGGAATCCTAACCTCTAAACAATATGTCATAGTAGGCTTATGGGTGTGCCAGCATCTCTCATTGTTGGGTTATGCCCATTAGCCTGCATTTATCTCTTGCAATTCCCCATTCCTTATATCCCTATGTGTACTGTTTCCCTTTCCCTTTTCCTTCTTGGAATTCTGCACTTGCACTCTCTCTCTTAGTTCCTAAGTTCTACCCCTTTCTTGTGAGTCTTTCCTTAGGACCTTGAGTTCCTTCTGAACTTGGACACCTGAGGACTGGCCCTTCCACATTACACTTTGGCTTAATATGGTGATACATTTGGGTGTAAGTACTGCCCGGAGTTCTTAAGAAGCTCTTAGGGAACTCTGACACACCCAAGTGGTATAAAGTCTTTGAACATTGATCTTTGGAGTTGGTTTACCTCATACTTCAGATAGGAAGCCTGAATCAGACTCTTCTTGGTTGTAATTTTCAATTTCTGATGTATTTTCTTTACTTTATTTTCTTTGGACTGTAATAACTTTGTATAACTTTTCGGGATGATTAGTGAAAGGGATGGGTAACCATGCATGTATATGGATAAATAACTTGCCTATAGGAATCTTTAATTTCTGCATTTTTCATATAGTTACCATGCCTATAAGACTCCTGCATTTTTCATGTAGTTACCATGCCTATAAGACTTCTGCATTTTCATATAGTTACAATGCCTATAAGACTCCTGCATTTTTCATGTAGTTACCATGCCTATAGGACTTCTGCATTTTCATATAGTCACCATGCTTATAAGACTCCTGCATTTTTCATGTAGTTACCATGCCTATAAGACTCATGCATTTTTATATAGTTACCATGCCTATAAGATTTCCGCATCTCATTTAGCTACCATGTCTATAAGATTGATGCATCTCATTTAGCTACCATGTCTATGAGAACTTCTGCATCTCATTTAGCTATTATGTCTATAGGTATCCTGCACTTTCATGTAGATACTATGTCTATAGCTCCTGCACACACACGTAGAGAATATGCCTATAGGTCTTTTCTGATTCTTGCATACCCGCTTTTCACTAGGCAAACTTATGTTTAGGTCCTAATAACTGAAAAGTGTAATTAGATATCACGTAAAGCTTATATATTATGTTATAGCATTTCTGTACTCTTCTATGTCTATAACAACGTTTTAAGTTGACAAACATATAGAAAGCATGACTATAGGGGTTTTAATTCAAATCTGAATTGCCTTATTCGTTGGTAAGTTTAAAATCTAGCAGCAATAAAGTATTACCAATGGTAGATATCATTTTTTAACTAGAAACTTTCTTTATACCTGAACCGATCTGCAATCAGTTTTCTTCTTTATTTCTGAAACCAGTAGATATCATGCCTATAGGTTCCGTATAACACTTAGGCAAGCCTTAGGATAAACTTATAAACTGAATCAGATTTTATAAACTACAACCAGTAGGCATGCCTGATCCGGGCTTCTTATCTGAGCTATGTAATAAATCAGTTTGCCTCAACCTCTTTAAGTTTTAATTAGACCCTAAATAGTACGTGTAAGACATGCTAAACTGTGTGCTTTCTCTGGTTTTAAAGAGGTTTTTCTGAGCCTTGTTATTTGTTTATATGATCTCCCCAAAACTTTCTATATGTGTTTTGTTTGTCGCCTTAGTATTTTTAACCTTTTGAAACCACAAATAATCCAATGTCTCCTCCCTTTAGGATTAGTAATCCCAAATACCTCCGGGATTGATAGATTTGGGGCAGGTAATAGCATGCGATAAGTAAACAAGACTATTCCGCACTTTAATATCTTAAAGGGATGGGAAAGGGTAGATATGGATATGATGACAACGCGATAACACCATGTGTATAAGTGATTACCAGTTGTTATGTGGGGTGATCCATATTATTAATAAACCTACAAACCCATTTTCTTTGTTCTTTTTTTCTTTTAAATTGTTTAAACATTTCTTCTAAATCAACTCTGTTTAATGCTTTCTGACTTTGTTTATTTCTAACCTTTATGTGAAAATTCCCTCTTATTTGAAGCCTTACCTGTCTATATGTCATTTGTACCTTAAATCACAGCAATAGCTTGGCCGGGAACCACACTAGTGGATTCTGAGGGGTGCCTAACACCTTCCCCTTGGAATAATTTCATGCTCTTACCTATTCTCTGGTTATCCAAACAAAACCCTTCTTAGTGTCCTAATGCACTTAAATCATTAGGTGGCGACTCTTCAATTCTCTTGAACCCAATTCCTAAAAGGGAACGAGTTGTCCTCCCAAATGTCATAAACCCAATTTTGCGAGAAAAAGGGGAATGACAGTTCCATATAAATCTCTTTTTATAAGTCGCCATGAAGAAAAGCAGTCTTCACATCCATCTGCTCAATCTCCAAATCAAGACTTGCAGTCAAACCAAGAACTGTGCAAATGGAGGACATTTTCGCGACAGGAGAAAATATTTCGCCAAAGTCAATACCTTTACTTTGACCAAATCCCTTGACTACCAATCTAGCTTTGTAACTAGGCTTCAAACTATGTTTTTCAGCTTTAACTTTAAACACCCACTTGTACTTGAAATCTCTCCTGCCCTTAGGCAATTTCACCAACTCATAAGTATGGTTCTTATGTAGATATTTCATCTCATCTTGCATGGCTTCAATCCATTGATCCTTGTGCTCATCTTCTATGGACTCCGCATAACATTTAGGTTCTCCTCCATCAGTGAGTAATGCATACTCATTGGGTGAATATCGTGAGGAAGAAGTACGAGGTCTAGAGGACCTCCTGAGTACAATATCTAACTCGTCCACAGCTTCGTGAGTAGGAGCATCTACCTCATCAGCATTAGCATTATTATCACCATCACCATCAATATGCTAATCCAGAATATGGTTCTAGACATCACCATCATCATTGGGACTACAATATCATCTGCATTTGTATGAGGAAATTGATCAATATTAACTAAGCCTTCAGAACTTGGAGATTTTAGCTTTTCCGCTTTGTGAATATCTTCAATGATTTGATCCTCCATGAAGATAACATCACAACTTCTCATAACCTTCTTCTCAATTGGATCATATATCCTGTAACCAAACTCAACAAGGCCATAACTAATGAAGATGCACTACATTGTCTTGGCAATTAATTTTAACCTCTCATCTTTAAGTACATGTACAAAAGCTTTGCAACCAAAAACTTTCAAGTGGTCATAGGAAACATCCTTGCCATACCAAACTCTGCTTGGAACATCACTTTTAAAAGCAACCGTAGGGTATAGATTAATAACATGTGTGGCGGTAAACAAAGCCCCACCCTAAAAGGAATTCGGCAACTTTGCTTCAGAAAGCAAACAGTTGACTCTTTTCATCAAGGCCTTATTCATCCTTTCTGCTAAACCATTAAGATGAGGGGTCTTAGGAGGAGTCTTTTGGTGTGTGATACCCTGTTGCTTGCAGTATTCGTCAAATGTTCCACAACATTCACCACCGTCATTAGTACGAATACACTTCAGCTTCTTTCTAGTTTATCTTTGAACTGAAGCCTGAAACTGCTTAAAGTCACCCAACACTTGTTCTTTAGTTTCAAGCTATAAACCTAAAGTTTCCTTGAGCAATCATCAATAAAGGTAGCAAAATAAAATGCACCACCCAAAGTCCTCGTCTTCATTGGACCACAAAAATCTAAATGCACCAACTCAAGCAACTCTGTCTTTCTTGAAGGAGGATGAGATTTGAAAGAAACTCTTTTTTGTTTTCCAGCCAAGCAGTGCTCACATTTTTCTAATTTTGCACTTTCAAAATTTGACAACAATTTCTTCTTGGCCAGAACATTTAGTCCTTTCTTGCTAATGTGGCTAAGCCTCTTATGCCATAACGTTGAAGAGCTATTGCTCTCAATGACATTCACCATATCAACACAGGTAGATGCCGTAGTCCAATATAGACCATGATGCTTTTCTTCTCAAGCCACAATCATGGAACCCTTAGTGAGCTTCCACTTTCCAGCACCAGTGGTACTGGCATATCCCTCATCATTCAAAACACTAATCGAGATCAAGTGCAAACGAATATTAGGTGCATGCTTTACATTGTTTAAAACTAATTTCGTTTCAATACTAGTTTCCAAACAAATTGTTCCAACACCAGCCACCCTAAATACAGTCTCATTACCCATACTCAAAGTTCCAAAGTCACCCTGAATATATGATGAGAAAAATTCCTTCCTTGATGTCACATGAGATGTAGAACCACTGTCCACAACCCAGCTTGACTCATCACAAGAAATATTTATTAGATCCACATCAAGGAAAGTAACAAGATCTTCATTAGTGATGGTGGCCACACGATTTCCATCTTCTTTCTATTCTTCCTTGTCTCTATTCTCCTTTTTCGAAATCCAATAGAACTTCTTTGTGTGCCCTCTTTTGTTTCAATGATAGCACTCAATATCTTTAAGTATGCTTCTGGATTTTCTTCTACTATGTTCTCTATTTTGAGAACCCCGATCTTGCTTCTCCCCCTATCGACGCCTCATTTTTCCAAAAGCGGAATTAGGTTCACGACATTCGGGAAGACAACTCTTTTCCCACTTTGGGAATTGGGTTTTTTGAGAGTTTGAAGAGTCGCCACCTAATGATTATAGTGCATTAGGACACTTTTAGAAAAAATTAAAGATGAAAACCAGAGTTTTGGGTAAGGGCTTGAAATTATCCCGAGGGGAAGGTGTTAGGCACCCCTCAAGATCCACTAGTATGGTTCCCGGACATGCTATAATTGTGACTTAAGATGCAAACGTAAACAAACAAGTACAAGAAGCACAAAAGGTTGAAAGAAATGCTGATTTTTTTTTAGAAAATGAGCAGTTCTTTTTGTAAAATAAATGTGCAAATAGAGGAAAAGGTCAAGTACTTAGTGCAAATAATCCGAAAATCATGTGAGAAGCAGAAAATGCAATATCTTCAGAGATTCAGAAAAATTTGATAAACTAATAATTAAAAAAAAGAAAAGAAAGGGGTTCCTAGGTTTATACATTACATGGATCATTCGCACAACACTGGTACTCAATTGTACGCAGAGTGTTATTGTGTAATCATCATCTCCATGACTACCCTTCCCACCCCGTTAAGGTATTAATGTGCGGAACAGTATCGTTTACTTATTGCATACTACTACCCGTCCCAATCCTGTCAGTCCCGGGGTATTAGGACTCCTAATCCTAGAGGGGAAAGGAAGGGATGGAGGCCTTTATGGGGTTTAAAGGATAAAATTATAACTTGATATTGAAAACAAGTATCAAATAAAAAGGTAGAACAAACAAGCAAACAAGGCTCAAATTAACCCAGAAGTCAAACAATCATTTAGTTTAGCATGCCTTTACAAATACTGATTTGGTCTTAGATTAAAATTAAGCAGCGAGTAGATTGGTTCAACAAACACATTTAGACAGAAAGTCTGCATTAGGCCACTCGGATACAGTTGCCAGGGACTGACCCAATTAATTAATTAGCCAACCTTTGTCTATGTGTTGAAATAAAACTAAGCGTAGGATCTATTAATTTCAGGAAAAGATGCAAAGAGTTATCAGTAATCTCAGAAAAGATGCAAATTGATTTTAGAGAAAAGAGGCATCGGTTTTAACAAAGAGAAAAGATACGAACTGCTTTTAGAAAAGGAATTACCAGTTGTTTCAGAAAATATGTAGACTAATTTAAAATGTTTACGAGCTTCAGGATAGTGCAGATTGATGATGAGAAAGGGTTTACAAATTTTAGTAAAGATAGATACGAGTTTCAGCGATTGGTTCTATTTTAGAAACGAATGAGGATATTAAGGTCGAGATTTCCTATAGGCATGCTTTCTATACGTTTGCTGATTTTAACACCCTTTCATGACATTAATAGGAGTCTTATACACATGATGTCTATATGCAACTTTGTTATTAAGCCTATTAACGGTTTGCCTAATGACATTTGTGTATGCAAAAATGCAAGAGCCCATAGACATGATCTCTATATGTGTAATTACAGAAACATGAGTGTTAAATCCTATAAGCATGCTTTCTAGGTGATTTTGTGGTAAAGTTAAGCGTTAAATCCTATAGACATGGTCTCTATGTGATTGAATCAGTATTAAAAACCCTATAGGCAGGATTTCTAGTTTGATAAAAAATAAAATCCTAAGTCATGATTTCTACCCCTTGGATGCAAGAAAAGTAAAGACCCCTCCCACACCCTTTTACTATAATCCCCGAGTTTCATAAAAAATTATTACAAACCAATGAATCAAACTGGAAATTAAAAGATACATCAAAAGCTAACAGCTAAATCCGAGCAGCCTAATTCAACCTTAATGTGTGGTAACAGCTAAATCCGAGCAGCCTAATTCAACCTTAATGTGTGGTAACATGCGATTGAGCCATTTACGGGATTCAAATTTCCAAAGCCTTCTCTTTGTCCAAGGTGTTTCAAAGTTCCAAGGAATCTCAGGGATTCCAAGCATTGCTTACACACAGGATACCATTAGCATTAGAATAATACAGTGTGGAAGAGCCAGCTCTCAGGCATCAAAGTTCAGAGGGAGCTCAGGGGTCCCAAAGCATGGCTTGCAAGAGGGGGGCAGACCTTATAGCTAAGAGTAAGTGCAAAGTGAAAGGGAATTGGGGAGTCATGACAAGTGGTGGTCATACCTAGCCACAAAGTAGGCTGGCACACCCTTGACCACTTGTTTGGTTGAACAAGTTAAGAGCAGACCTTTTGAAGGCCAGACTAAAGTCTGGATAGTGATTAGGACACTATCAGACTCAAATCTAGAGCTCAGACACATAGAGGGGGGAAAGGAATGGGACTTGATTGAGTTTGGGATTCAAAGAATCTAGTTCAGGATCATAGACAACAATATTGGAGTACTGTTATGCCCTGAATGACAACTCACACACAATGGGTAAGGGTAAGGGAATTCATAAAGTATCAAATTCATGACAAACAACTGATTTAAATACATAATTTAAATACTGAACTATAAAGGAAAGGGGGGAGCATGTGACAATATGCTAGAAAAGAAATGGGCAGAATTAAACACATTGTTGTTGAGGCATGCAAACTAATTGAGACATACCAGTATAGAAGCAAAAGAGTGCAGAAGAAAGCAAACACAGTCTACAACAGTGCAAGTATCAGAAAGAGAGAGAGTTTAAGTGAAAGTGAATTGTGAACTCAGATTGTTCTCTCTCTCTCTCTCTCTTCAAAGAAAAAGGAGGAGAGTATCTATAGCTTTGAAAACGTGTAGAGAAATAAGGTAACAAGTACAAGTCTAACACAAATATGGTATGGATACAAATCAGAATCAAATTAGTAAAAGATTCCCCTTCAATCAGGGGATTTATATTCAAATGGATGCTAACTGGTTTTAAATAAGGAAAGGGAAAATGAACCTTGTAATAGAATGGCTGTTGCCATAAAAGAAGCAGTAAGGTAATATAATGGGCAATTAAGTCTAAGTACAGGGTGTAAAATTATTTTTGGAAAGATTCAGGGAGGCCAATCAAAGGAAAAGAATCAATTACCCCTTAACGGGTGAGTAAAAATCAGAATTTTACTAAGGAAAAGTTTTTTTGAAAATTACTCACAAGTTACAGAAAGAACTCAA
>MU765473.1:66566-82557 GCA_026770625.1 Nicotiana glauca | reverse complement strand
GAAGCACAACGCAATTTCAACGAACGAGTTGCACAAACAAAAAGAGATTGAATAGTCCCCAAAGAAACTAGGGTTTTTCGAGAATCAAACGAGTTTAGAGGAGATGAGCAGTCAAACAAAACAGGTTTAGAATCCCGGATAAGCCACAAAATTAGGGTTTTCACTCATGCTAAATTAGATATAGGAGAGGGTAAATCAAGTGAATAACAAATAGAAACTCAAACAAGATCCCAAAATTAGGGCTTTTAACATGCTAATTCAGATAAAAATAAGGTGAATCAAACAACACTAACAAATAGACCGGGAAACTCAAACCAAATCCCGAAGAAAATTAGGGTTTTCAACATGCGAGTTCAGATAGAAGAAAACACAAACAAATACAGTAAAAACATGTCGAGATTCAGAGACGAGATGTTCGAGATAAAATAACATGAAACCCTAGTGGAGGAAAATAGAGTCTCTGAAAGCAAACATTAAAGAATCTTGGAGAAAAACACATAGAAGGTTCACACACACATAGATCCAGAACAGATCTAAAATAAATCGAAGGAACCTCAGAGAATAGGGTTTCGTAAGAAACCCAAAAGACGAGATATGCTTTGGAAACCATTGATCTGAGTAGAGAAGTCGAAAATCAAACTCAAATGGCCATGGCTGAATAGACAGAGGTTGAATATGACCGGAGAATAGCCATCAAGCAAAGCTTGGTCGAGACCTTTTCAAGATCTAGTCATAGGACCTTAGAGATGAGACCATAGAAGCCATGAGAGGCCGGTGTAGGGCTCCGATGAGTCTGGGGAGCCATGGATCAGGGTTTTGATGGGAGGCGGCGGTTAGGGTTTTGAGAGAGCTCGAGAGACGAGAGCATTTGAGGGCGGCAGATTGGGAAAATGAGATAGGGTTAGGCGGTTGTGTGTATTAAAAAAGGTTAGAGGTAACGGTGGTCGTTGATCTAAATGATCAACGACCGAGATTTAAAAGGGATATGGGTTGGGTCGGTTCAACATGTATTGGGTCGGGTAGGCATGTTAATTGGGCTGGGTAATTAGGTTTTAAATTGGGGTTGAAATGGGGTGCCAAATTGGCTAAAATTGAAATCCAATAAGGCCAAATCGTAAATAGCCAATTTTCCACATTTAATTTTATAAAAATAGTAATACTGATCTTAAAAAAATTTAAATGTACTTGGTAAAAATAAGTATTATATAAATATTAATTAAAAATTGCTGGAATTAATTTTATAAACATAAAAAATGTCATAAATTACAAGATAGGCTATAATTGCAATTATATGCAATTTAGCTTTAAAATACCAAGCATATTTGTAAAAAATATGCGAAAATTATTTTAAATATATTTAGGTGTAAATGTGAAAATAAAATAAATTATTCACCAAAATGATAATTTTGGGAATAATTATTGGATTTTGTTGTGTAAAAATAGGCAATAAATTGGTTTAAAAAATTATTAAAAATGTCAAAACTCTTGGATGTTCTTATATATGCACTAATACGCTATTTTGGAAATATTTGGGCATAAAAATATGTAGGGAAAAATTGGGTATCAATAGCTGCCCCTCTTTATCGGGAAGGATGAAAGAGTTGTCGGGTAAAGATATGATGGCCAATTTTGACCAGAAGCGGTGGTTTGAAAAGAGTTTGACCGAGCTCCGGTTTATGAGCTACCTATATATCCCTGGTTTTACATGCCGATGGATATTTGAAAGGACGTACATGACGCTTGGGGGAAGCAAGAGGTGTTTGGAAGTTGATCGGCTGCGAGAACCGGAACGAGGTCGCTCCTGCTGAGACGGTCGTTGCTAGGCGGTGTACCTACAAGTGAGCAATATAGGCGTATATTGTGCGTAAACTTAAACATGATGCAAGTTTCCGTTGGACCATGAATGTTGTCCTTGGACGGTTAGGATGACGTCCTCAGACCATGATGTCCTGGGCCATGAAGCGCAAAATTTAAAGGATTCGTAGGCTATGAAATCATGTTCTCGGGCTATGATAATGGTGCCTCCGAACCATGATGCCTTTGAATAATGATGCGCAGGGTATAAAGTGGGGTCCTCGGGCCATGTCATGGTGTTCTCGGGCTATGAGGATGATGCCTCCGAACGATGATGCCTTTGGACAGTTTGGCGATATTTCAACCCATGAGATGCAAGATTTGGCGGTATTTCAGCCGATGCAAAAAAGCATAAATGGCGATATTTCAGTTGACAGAAATTTAAATAAATAGGCGATGTTCCATCCGATGGAGAATTTAAATAATAGTCTGGCAATATTTCAGCCGGTGCAAAAAGTGTAAATGGTGATATTTCAACCGATAGAGAATTTTGAATAAAGTTTGGCGATGTTTCAGCCGATGCAAAAGAATGTAAATGGTGATATTTCAGCCGATTGCAGGACGTAAGTAAAAGGTGGCGATATTTCTGCCATGCAAGAGAAATAAAGTCACGATATTTCAGCCATGCAAATGGAGACAATGTTTAATCTCGGAAGGCAGAAAGGTAGCCTTATACAGATAATGCAAGATGGAGACAACGCTTAGTCTCGGAAGGCAGAAAGGTAGCCTTATGCAATGGAGATGGAGACAACGCTTAGTATTGGAAGGCAGAAAGGTAGCCCTATGCAATTCAGATAATGCAGATGGAGACAACGCTTAGTCTCGAAAGGAAGAAATGTGGCCTTATGCAATGCAGGATAATGCACATGCAGACATTGCTTAGTCTCGAAAGGCAGAAAGGTAGCCTTATGCAATGCAGGATATGCATATGGAGACAACGCTTAGTCTCGGAAGGCAGAAAGATAGCCTTATACAATGCAGGATAATGCAGATGGAGACAACGCTTAGTCACGAAAGGCAAAAAGTAGGCTTATGCAATAAAATAAAGCGAATAGTAAGAATAAAAAATTCTTAGCTGATAGCTGATCGTGATATTGCGGCTGCTGGGCCATGGCGTGTAGATAGCAAATGCGCATAGGCGCGACGGTTCAATGTGATTGCGTAACATGTTTAGTAACTTTGTAAATTGGGTGCCTGCATACAAAGAAAATCGTGAGTTTTGTAAAGGGGAAAGGTTAGTTCTTTTTCCCGTGGCTTCCGGCGTTGCGTGTCATTGGGGTAGCATTGCTAAACAGCAACTATCATAGTTACATATGATTTAACAAATATAACGTAAGTAGAAAATATTTTTGTTTAGATGAACCAACGACTGCAACGCGGTTCAAAGCACTGTAACCTCTCTTGCTTCGGAATTTTGAGGGTCCTCCTCAAAATTCTGCCCAGGTTTACTGGGCTGGCACTTCTGACGGCTGCGCTGAACGAATGCAAGATCGACTTCGGAATTTGGAGGGTCTTCCTCAAAATTCTGCCCTAGTTTACTACGGTAACATCCTTGGCGATGAGCGGCTGAAGACCATCTTCGGAATTTTGAGGGTCCTCCTCAAAATTCTGCCCCAGTTCCAATAATAGGGGGAGATGAGATTTTTATTTAATTGTGACCAGACCCATAGGGCTGCCTACGTATCCCCTCTTAAACGGGAATCAGGTCAGGCGTAGTTCAAATTACATCATGAAGAGAAAGCATATGATTACACATAGTATCGTTTCACTACGTCTGAATTGATTGGCTTTGGCCGGACTTCTCCGTCCATTTCTGCGAGGATAAGGGATCCTCCAGTTAAAACCCGGTGAACCATGTACGGACCCTCCCAATTGGGAGAGAATTTCCCCTTGGCTTCATGTTGATGTGGGAATATCTTCTTTAATACCAGCTGCCCTGGTGTAAACTTCCTTGGCTTGACTCTTTTGTTTAAGGCTCTGGACATTCTATTCTGATACAACTAACCATGGCAAATTGCATTAATCCTTTTTCCATCTATTAGGGCTAACTGCTCGTAGCGACCTTTTACCCATTCTGCGTCGTCCAACTCTGCTTCTTGTATGATCCTCAAGGAAGGAATTTCTACCTCGGCGGGAATGACCGCCTCTGTACCATAAACTAGAATGTAGGGAGTTTCCCCGGTTGATGTGCGGACCGTGGTGCGGTATCCCATCTAGGCAAATGCTAACTTCTCATGCCATTGTTTGTGACTTTCGGCCATCTTCCTTAGTATCTTCTTGATATTCTTGTTGGCTGCCTCTACAGCTCCATTCATCTGAGGCCTGTAGGCTGTAGAGTTCTTGTGTTTGATCTTGAATGTCTCACACATTGCTTTCATCAAGTCACTATTGAGATTGGAACCATTGTTAATGATGATTGATTCTGGCACCCCAAATTGGCAAACAATACGATCACGGACGAAATCTGCCATAACTTTCTTAGTCACTGCTTTGTAAGGCGCTGCCTCAACCCATTTAGTAAAATAATTGATTGCCTCCAGGATAAATCTGTGCCCATTTGATGCGGCAGGCTCGATAGGTCCGATGACATCCATTCCCCAGGCGGCGAATGGCCATGGTGAGCTTGTTGCAGTAAGCTCGTTTGGAGACACCTTTCTCATATCTGCATGCATCTGACAGCGATGGCACTTGCGAACATACTGGTTACAGTCTGTTTCCATAGTCATCCAAAAATAACCTGCTCGGAGTATCTTCTTTGCTAAGACAAAACCATTCATGTGTGGCCCGCAGGTCCCTGCATGCACTTCGTCCAATAGTCTGGTTGCTTCTTTTGCTTCGACACACCTTAACAGACCCAAATCGGGAGTCCTCCTATACATGATTCCCCCAGTGTGAAAGAAATTGTTGGGTAATCTCCGAAGTGTGCGTTTCTGAGTGGCGTTGGCAAGTTCTGGATACTTCCCTGTTGTCAAGTACCTTCTGATGTCGTAGAACCATGGTTTTCCGTCTGCTTCTTCCTTAACGTGAGCACAATAAGACGGTTGATCATAAATCCTTAATGGGATGGGATCAATGAAATTTGCATCTGGATGCTGGATCATGGATGATAAAGTGTCCAGTGCGTCAGCGAACTCATTCTGAATCTTGGGGACATGCTGAAATTCCGTCTTTATGAATCTTTTCTTAACTCCTGTATATGATGCAAATAGGGAAGTATCTTGGAGTTTTTGGTGGCCCATTCTCCTCGAACTTGATGTATGAGCAGGTCTGAGTCCCCGATCACTAGCAGCTCTTGAATGTTCATGTCAATAGCCATCTTGAGTCCCAGGATGCAAGCTTCATATTAAGCCATGTTGTTTGTGCAAGGAAACCTGAGCTTGGCGGATACCAGGTAATGCTGGCTGGTTTCTAATACTAGGACTGCCCCTATGCCGACTCCTTTGAAATTTGCGGCTCCATCGAAAAAACAACCTCCAACCATCGTAGGATTCTGCAGTATCTTCTCCTACAAACGATACTTCCTCATTAGGAAAATACGTTTTCAGTGGTTCGTATTCTCCGTCAATGGGATTCTCAGCAAGGTGATCTGCTATGGCTTGTCCCTTGACTACTTTCTGAGTCACGTAAACAATGTCGAACTCACTCAACAAGATTTGCCGCTTGGCGAGCTTTCCAATGGCCATGGGCTTCTGGAAAATATATTTTAGCGAGTCTATCCTAGATATGAGATAGGTAGTGTAGGCACAGAAATAATTCCTTAATTTCTGAGCTACCCAAGTCAGAGCACAACAGGTTCTCTCTAATAGAGAATACCGGGCCTCGTACGGGGCGAACTTCTTACTGAGATAATAGATGGCTTGCTCCTTTCTCCCCGTTTCATCATGTTGTCCCAGGACACAACCGAATGCTCCATCCAATACCGCAAGGTAAAGTAATAGAGGTCTTCCTGGCTCGGGAGGAACCAAGATTGGCGGCGTTGATAGGTATTCCTTGATTCTGTCAAAGGCTTTCTAACAATTGTCGTTCCATCTAGTAGCAGCATCTTTCTTTAGCATTTTAAAGATGGGTTCACAAATGACTGTGTACTGAGCTATGAACCGGCTGATATAGTTGAGTCTCCCCAGGAATCTCATCGCGTCCTTCTTGTTCTTTGGCGATGGAAATTCTTGAATGGCTTTGACCTTTGATGGGTCCAATTCTATCCCTCGATGGCTCACGATGAAACCCAGTAGTTTTTCGGCAGGGACCCCGAATGCACAATTGGCGGGATTTAGTTTTAGGTTATACCTTCTCAGTCTATTGAAGAACTTTCTCAGGTCTTCCATATGATCATTGGCTTTCTTGGATTTGACGATGACGTTGTCCACATATACCTCGATCTCCTTATGTATCATGTCATGGAATATAGTAGTCATGACTCTCATGTATGTGGCGCCAGCATTCTTTAACCCGAACGGTATCATTTTGTAACAATACATTCCCCAAGGCCCGATAAAAGCCATTTTCTCTGCATCTTCCTCATCCATCTATATCTGATGATACCCGGCGAAACAATCAATGAAATACTGCAACTCATGCTTGGCGCAGTTGTCGATAAGAATGTTTATGTTTGGCAAGGGGAAGTTATCTTTGGGACTTGCCCGGTTGAGATCCCGGTAGTCGACACAGATTCTAACCTTCCCGTCCTATTTTTGTACTGGCTCAATGTTGGCTAACCATGTTGGATACTCTACCACTCTGAGAACCTTGGCTTTGACTTGCTTAGTAACCTCTTCTTTGATTTTCAAGCTCATGTCGGGCTTGAACTTCCTGAGCTTCTGCTTTACCGGCGGACAGGCTAGATCTATTGGCAGTTTATGAGCTACAATGGCCGTGCTGAGACCAGTCATATCATCATACGACCAGGAGAATATGTCCTCATATTCTTTTAAAAATTCCATATACTCTTCCTTTTCTGATGGCGACAAGTGAACACTAATGCGAGTTTCTTTGATGTTCTCTGTATGTCCCAAATTAATGACCTCAGTTTCTTCCAAGTTGGACTTAGGTCTATTCTCACAATTCTCAACCTCTCTGACGACCTCTTCAAGTATTTTATCTTCTTCTGAGTTTATGTCCTTCTGTTGCATTGTCTCGTTGCAAATCACAGTCGTTGGTTCGCCATCAAGATAAGTAATAGTAATGTTGTATAAAATAGAGTAAATGATAGAGAAAATAATAAGCGAGATATATATGATAAACTGAAATGCTTTGATTAAATTCAAAATTGTTTGAAACATCGGAGCTCTTTTCGAAATTAAAGACAATGAGGAAAGAAAATCAACTAGTAAAGTAAACTAAAAATGCGATGCATACTGCTTTTGTTTAGCCTTGCTAACCCGAAGCCTTCCGGGCTTTGACGATCCTAATCGACCAATTGCTGAGGCGGTCTCCTCTGTTCACAACTTGTATGGAAGGTCCTTCCTCCCCTTCCTCCTCGAACAGAACACAACAATCCATGTCATCATCCTCTAGGAACAAATTCTTCACAGCTGCCAATGCTTCATCTTCTTCTGACCCATATATAGTATCTGCTGGCTGGAAGGTCTGCTCCAGGCTAGGTATCGGAAACTCCATGGATAGTAGGGGCCGCACCATGGTGGCGACCAGTTCTGGAATTCATTCCAAGTATAATCATACCCTAAGTCAAAGGTAGTGCCATGCTTCTTCAGTTTGATGGGCTTAATGATCCCCTGAAGACTTTTACCGAGTCCCTTTCCAGGCTAGTACCCACACCAATTCTGGATACTTTCGATCTTGTTGTCCCACCACTTATCCTTGTCTACATCGTTGACCATTTCGATGCGGTGGTATGTCTCTCCGCCTATTTTCCTTCTGCCCCCAATCATTGGGATGGTCTGGCGACTATATAAGGGGTTACTACCATCGCCTTGAATGATCACTTCTTGGTGATTCCATTCGAACTTTACCTCCTAATGCAGGGTCGATGCTACGGCTTCGACAGCGTGGATCTAGGGGCGTCCTAACAGCAAGTTGTAGGATGTCCGGCCGTATATCACTTGGAAGTCGACGTCGAACCATGTTGGCCCCATTTGTAAGCAAAGGCTGATTTCTCCAATAGTAGATCTCTGGGACCCATCGAAGGCTTTTACATTGATAGCCCTGTCTTTGATCTCGTGTAGGCCTCTCCCCAAAGTTCTGGGAGTTACAAGCGGACATATGTTGAGGCTCGATCCCCCATCGATCAGAACCTTGGTAATGAAATAATCTTCGCATTGAACGGTGATGTGCAATGCCTTGTTATGACCCAAACCCTCTAGCGACAATTCATCTTCGTTGAAGGTTATTTTGTGGCTCTCCAGCACTTGCCCCACCATATTCGCCATCTCACCCCTGGTTATATTGCTGGGCACATAGGCTTCGCTCAATATCTTCATTAAGGCATTCTTGTGAGCGTCTGAACTTTGCAGAGAACCAGGATAGATATATGTGCCGGTGTTTTGTTCAATTGTTCCGTGATAGAGTATTCCTTAGCCTATATTTTCCTCCAAAGATCATCGGGTCCTGTCTCAATAGGATGTCCCGGGGTTTGATTACCGGACTCAACTAGGTGCTCTGGGCTATAGACCCTTCCTGTTCTAGTCATTCCTTGTGTGTCAATCATTTCTCCTGTATTTGTCTTTCCTTTCCTCCTAGCTTCGGCAGTGTAATCCCATGGTATGGCATTTGAGTGGAATGGTATCATGTCCGTCATTGCCACCCCAATAGGAACCTTTGGTGGTAACACATCAACTTCAAAGGGTGTAGGTGACTTTGTAACTCCAAATTCAACTTCGATTGGCCCGGACGCCTTCGCAGAAGGAGGCTTCTTCAAATTCAAGAGGTATAGAAATATTTACTTCGTCGTCCGTGGAGGGCTGATTCTACACAATAATTGGGTTAAGGGTAACTGCCGACTTCTTTGGTTCATCCCCTTCAGCAATCAAACCTATTGACCCTTTGGGGTCCCAATCATCCTCGATCTCGATCAAAAATATCTCCACCTTTGTGGTCAGGCAAGGGGTTATTATGAACATTAGGAGCAGGCTCCTTTACTACAATGACTTTATTATCGATCAGGGTCTGAATCTTGTCTTTCAATGAACGGCATTCGTAAAGGGTGTGTCCTTTCATGCCGGAGTGATACGCACAGGTCTTGTTGGGGTTGACCCACTAGGAGGGATTTTTTGGATCGTTGGCTGGGATAGGAGTGACATAACCAGCAGCTTTGAGTCTCTCATATAGCTGGTCAATTGGTTCAGCGATGGCTGTGTATTGTCTGGGAGGTTTGCGATCAAAATTTGGTCTGGGTCTTGGAAAATTTTGACGGGTGGATGGTGATTGGTAGTGAGAGGGTTGAGCATTATAAGCTTGGTAAACAGGTGCTGGTTGAGAGTATCTGGGCGAGGTGGGTTGATATGTGAGAGGTGGAGGGGACTGGTAAACGGGAGGAGGATAGGAGGGTGTAGGTGCTTGGTAATTTGGGATATGCTGATATGTAAGTGGAGATGATGGGTAAGTGTGGTATTTTGGTGGTGATTTGGCTCCCTGTGCGACCATCACTACACTTACATATTTCTTCTTGGATGCGCCACCACTCTGTAAAGCCTTATTGATGGCTTGCAATGCTTCAAGATTTGTAACCATAACATTACTGATGCCCTCTTTGATTCTTTCTCCGAGTTTGATAATATCAGAGAACTTTTGACCCTCGATCAACATCAACCTCTCGTAATATTGAGGATCCTGAGCCTGGACGAAGAATCTATTAATTTGCTCTTTTTCTAGGGCCGGCCTGACCTTTGCAGCTTCTGACCTCCAACGAGTAGCATACTCGCGAAATGTTTTGGTGGGTTTCTTCTTCAAATTCTATATGTAGAATACATCTGGTGTGTTCTCTGTATTAAACAGGAACCTATACATGAAGTCTGATGCCATTTCTACAATTCGTCCATTTCTTGGGGTCTTGACTGATGTACCAGGATAGTGCATCCCCCTCTAAGCTTCTCATGAAGAGCTTCATACGGATCTTCTCATCTCTTCCGACCCCCACTAGCTTATTGCAATAGGTTCTCAGGTGGACTCTGGGATCTCCTGTTCTATCAAACATTTCAAACTTGGGAGGTTTGTACCCCTCCAGAAGTTCAACATCTGGTTGAATGCATAAGTCCTCGTAATTCAATCCTTCAATGCCCTTGTTACCTTCCACGCCCTGAACTCGGCTGGTTATTTTCTTGAGCTCTGCTGCTAAGTTCCTGATGAGGGAGTCCTTGTCATCAAACTCAGTGCATTCGAGATTGGTTGGGTGTAATAGGGTACAGTATCCACAAAAATAGGAGTGTTGTGGAGATGGTCGTTGGTGGTGTTTAGTAGCTCGGGAATGAGTAATGGAGTGTTTTTTGGAGTGTGACATGTGTTGCAGTGAGTGGGTTGTATCTGTGGTTGTGGGGTGTTTTTTGGAGGTGCGGGATTCTGGGTGTTAACATCAGGAGCAGCAAGAGTGAATGATAGGCTTGCCAAGTTCCGAACCTGGTCCAATTCTTCCTGGCATTTCAGCAATTTCTGCTCAAGATGAGCAGCAGTTCCCTTAACAATTGCGGTACCTTGAGAAGTTTCCTCCTTTTCGATCTCCTTTTTGGCGCTTGTATCTCCCATTCTACCTTTGTTCTTGTTCCGGATAGGACTCGGAGGAGGAGGAGGTGGAGGGCCCTTGGATCTTGTAGAGTATGCTGATGGTGCCAGAATGCACGAACTAACCTTTGGGGAGGGGAGTAAAAATAAAAGAAAAAAACAAAAAAGGTAACAAGTTAGCACGGGTTCTGAGAGAAAAGTATTGCAGTATTTAAACATATTGTGCGAGAATATAAATCACGTCCTAATTTTGGTGCCTCATTGTGCCCGAGGTAGGCCTAGCGAAAAATAGTTTCGGAGAACTTATAATGCTAAATGCCTCATTTTATTGATAAAAATAAGACGAATACAAAATGACTCTAAATAACAAAAAATAAATGTCACTAGTTGCCGTTGGCCTTATTACATCATTAAGGCAAAATAAAGGACTCCTAACTACTTGGTCCCAGAAGGATCTTCCCCAGATTCGGAATCCTTGTCTCCCTCGAACAGCTCCACCAACTCGCGTAGTCCTAGCAGTAAGTAGGCTCGGGCCAGATGTCCGCCTGTATTTCCTTCAGCGTTTTGGCAGTCCCTGATCCTCTTGATGAACTTTCCTTTAGCCTCTACTAGACCCCACTCCAAATATCCTAGTCGGTTGTCGGCTCTGACAGCCATTTCTTTCCACTCCTCGATCAATTTCTGATGGGCTTCTTGTATTTCCTGATGCTCACTTTCACACTCTCGAATTCTCTTGCGCAACTGATTATACTCAACCTGTGACCTCGAACGAATCTCGGCTGACCCATGCCATTGTATTCTAACCAACCCAAATAATGCGGCACACAACTGGCGTGGTACCTTTCTGGCTCGATGGATTCCTTCCCCAAAACGATTTTGCAATGCCACAAATGCTGAGCTTGGCACCTGTGAGGGCTATCATCGTCCTGGAAATCAGCCTTGAGGTGACTCATTTTATCGACCCTTGGTATGATTTGTTTTCTTCCAGCTTGCCTCATGGCTCAGAGAGGAACGTAAGGATAAGTCCCTCCCAAACCAATCAGTATGAGAAATGGCGCATCTCGGGATCAAACAATGAATTAATCCGTAGGGAACCACTCAAACATCCATTGCACCTGGCCTTCTTTCAGATTTTCGAACAATTCTACCCACCCTCTAGCGTCCTCTGGCTGAGCCAACATCTTTGGCATATATTTCATACGCCTCGGCTGGTGGAAGGCGATATGATCATCCCAATCTCTGCGTAGGATCTCCTATCGGTATTCTCCTTTCTGGAGGTGTTCCATGAGCCAAAGCTGAAGCAATAAGTTGCAACCCTCAAAATGACTGCGTTGTTGTTGACACTTGTTCAAGGCGCGGTATATCTCGGCGACGATCATAGGCACTATGCTGAACGTTTGCCCACCAATCCCTTACATCAAAGGTTTGGTTACCATGGCTAGTCTGGTGTGGATCCTAGCCTTCTTTATAGGGAACACGATCATCCCCAAAGCAAAACATTAAAAGAAATACCATTCTATGGACATGCCCCAACGAGGTAATAGCAAATTCATTTGAATAGGTGCGGTATGGCTTGCTATGGCCATACCTCTCATATAGATAGTCAAATGGGATATAAGCGTCTTTCAAGCATGTTAAGTATGGATTATTTTTCAATCCCATCATCTTAAGAAAACCCCTTCCTTTGCGATTCTCGGGCATGAGCAAACCTGGAGTCTCCCAAGGAATTCCAGCTAAACCCCCTATCTCTTCAAGTAAAGGAGTCATTTCAAGATCACCAAAGTGGAACACAGATTTGTCACTATCCCAGAACAATGTTGCAGCCTCTATGATTCTGTTGTTAGGCTGAATCTCTAGGAGAGAAAGCAGATTCCCTAAGTACTTACTGGCGAGTGTTTGATCACTAGAATGAAGATCGTTCTACCAATTCAGCAGCCTTGGATGAATATTGGTTACCATGCTAAATCTGGGGATCTCGTGCCTTATTTTCTGCAAAACAAAGTGTTAGGCCCTTACCCCCACCAGACTCGACTATTTAAATCAATAAGTAGCATAGCAGGACTTAAGTTCTCCAAATAAATGCACAGAACGTGGAGGTGTCCGTTTGGGAAACCCGACGGACTTTGGACAAGGCTATCTTAATGAGTCATTATGTGGATAACATAACTGACTCTAGGTTTGATCATGATGCATGCACAATTTAAATGGAATAAGGTTTCTATTTTGAAGTGCTAGACTGGTACCCTTGAGCAGACAACTCAAGAGGGAAAGGCACGAAACCGTCGACTACATCGTTGATCGACTGGTTTTACCGCAAATATGCCTTTGCCAAATTTAGGGGTGATAGTATTGGAAGTGCGCAACCACTCATTATAAGCGTTGCTATAGGATTTGTTTTGGCACGAGTGGAGTATGATGTTGAAGATACAATTTACAAGAATGAAACAGATTGACATGTATTTTCACGTACATAAAATAAATGATTACAATAAATTCTCGAAATTACAACGGCATTGAAATAATAAAGCAGTAAGGAAAGCAGTTAAATGAAAGGAAAGACATGAAGAGCCAAGTTAGTTTTTCATTATGAAATAATTAAAAGGCAAGAAATAAAAGTAATTAAAGAAATAATGAAGTCACAAATAACATGTAATGGTAAAAAGCCTAAAGAAATACCCAACGGAGTCGCCATGCTGTCGACGCCCCCTTTTTCCTAAAGAGGAATCGGGTTCACGACATTCGGGAAGACAACTCTTTTCCCACTTTGGTAATTGGGTTTTTTGAGAGTTTGAAGAGTCACCACCTAATGATTATAGTGCATTAGGACACTTTTAGAAAATATTAAAGATGAAAACCAGAGTTTTGGGTAAGGGCTTGAAATTAGCCCGAGGGGAAGGTGTTAAGCACCCCTCAAGATCCACTAGTGTGGTTCCCGGCCATGCTATAATTGTGACTTTAGATGCAAACGTAAACAAACAAGTACAAGAAGCACAAAAGGTTGAAAGAAGTGCTGAATTTTTTTAGAAAAGGAGCAGTTCTTTTTGTAAAAAAATGTGCAAATAGAGGAAAAGGTCAAGTACTTAGTGCAAATAATCCGAAAATCATGTGAGAAGCAGAAAATGCAATATCTTCAAAGATTCAAAAAAATTTGTTAAACTAATAATAAAAAAAAAAGAAAAGAAAGGGGGTCCAAGGTTTATACATTACATGGATCATTCGCACAACACTGGTACTCAATTGTACGCGGAGTGATATCGTGTCATCATCATCTCCATGTCTACCCTTCCCACCCCGTTAAGGTATTAAAGCGCGGAACGGTATCAGTTACTTATCGCATGCTACTACCCGTCCCAATCCTATCAGTCCCGGGGTATTATGACTCCTAATCTTAGAGGGAAAGGAAGGGATGGAGGCCTTTATGGAGTTTAAAGGATAAAATTCTAGCTCGACATTCAAAACAAGTATCAAATAAAAAGGTAGAACAAACAAGAAAACAAGGCTCAAATTAACCCCAGAAGTCAACCAATCATTTAGTTTAGCATGCCTTGACAAATACTGATTTGGTCTTAGATTAAAATTAAGCAGCGAGCGGATTGATTCAACACACGCATTTAGACAGAAAGTCTGCATTAGGCCACTCGGATACAGTTTCCAGGGACTGACCCAATTAATTAATTAGCCAACCCTTTGTCTATCTGTTGAATTAAAACTAGGCATAGGATCTGTTAATTTCAGGAAAAGATGCAAAGAGTTACCAGTAATCTCAGAAAAGATGCAAGTTGATTTTAGAGAAAAGAGGCATCAGTTTTAACAAAGAGAAAAGATGCGAACTACTTTTAGAAAAGGAATTACCATTTGTTTCAGAAAAGATGTAGACTGATTTAAAAGGCTTATGAGGTTCAGGAAAGTGCAGATTGATGATGAGAAAGGGTTTACCATATACATGATCTTTATATGTGTAATTACAGAAACATGAGTGTTAAATCCTATAAGCATGCTTTCTAGGTGATTTTGTGGTAAAGTTAAGCATTAAATCCTATAGTCATGGTCGCTATATGATTGAATCAGTATTAAAGACCCTATAGGTAGGATTTCTAGTTTGATAAAAAATAAAAGCCTAAGTCAAGATTTCTACCCCTTGGATACAAGAAAAGTAAAGACCCCTTCCACACCCTTTTACTATGATCCCCGAGTTTCATACAAAATTATTACAAACCAATGAATCAAACTAGTAATTAAAAGATACATCAAAAGCTAACAGCTAGATCTGAGCAGCCTAATTCAACCTTAATGTCTGGTAACATACGATTGAGCCATTTCCAGGATTCAAATTTCCAAAACCTTCTCTTTATCCAAGGTGTTTCAAAGTTCCAAGGAATCTCAGTGATTCTAGGCATTGCTTACACCCAGGATACCATTAGCATTAGAATAGTGCTATATGGAAGAGCCAGCTCTCAGGCATCCAAGTTCAGAGGGAGCTAAGGGATCCCAAAGCATGGCTTGCAAGAGAGGGGCAGACCTTATAGCTAAGAGTAAGTGCAAAGTGAAAGGGAATTGGGGAGTCATGACATGTGATGGTCATACCTAGCCACAAAGTAGGCTGGCACACCCCTCATCACTTGTTTGGTTGAACAAGTTAGGAGCAGACCTTTTGAAGGTCAGACTAAAGTTTGGATAGTGATTAGGACACTATCAAACTCAAATCCAGAGCTCAGACACATAGAGGGGGGAAAGGAATGGGATTTGATTGAGTTTGGGATTCAAAGAATCTAGTTCAGGATCATAGACAGCAATATTGGAGTGCTGTTATGCCCTGAACCACAACTCACACACAAAGGTTAAGGGTAAGGGTAAGGGAATTCATAAAGTATCAAATTCATGACAAACAACTGATTTAAATACATAATTTAAATACTGAACTATAAAGGAAAAGGGGGGAGCATGTGATAATATGCTAGAAAACAAATGGGCAGAATTAAACACACTGTTGTTGAGGCATGTAAACTAATTGAGACATACCAGTATAGAAGCAAAAAAGTGCAGAAGAAAGCAAACACAGTCCACAACAGTGCAAGTATCAGAAAGAGAGAGAGTACAAGTGAAAGTGAATTGTGAACTCAGATTGTTCTCTCAATCTCTCTCTTCAAAGAAAAGGGAGGAGAGTATTTATAGCTTTGAAAATGTGTAGAGAAATAAGGTAACAAGTACAAGTCTAACACAAATATGGCATGGATACAAATTAGAATCAAATTAGTATAAGACTTCCCTTCAATTAGGGGATTTTTATTCAAATGGATGATAACAGGTTTTAAATAAGGAAAGGGAAAATGAACCTTGTAATAGAATGGCTGTTGCCATAAAAGAAGCTGTAAGGTAATATAATGGGTAATTAAGTCTAAGTACATGGTGTAAAATTATTTTTGGAAAGATTCAGGGAGGCCAATCAAAGGAAAAGAATCAATTACCC
>MU765473.1:33820-56121 GCA_026770625.1 Nicotiana glauca | reverse complement strand
GGGAGGGGGGTGCTGACCGTTATAGATGGGGGGGGGGAGCAGTCGATTCTCTAGATGGGATCCAAATAGGGATGCTGACCGTTACTAATTTGTGATTCCAAATCAATCTAATTTTTAGCCCTTTTTTAGCCAAGAACGTGTCAAAAAGCATCAAATCCCCTGAATAACTCAATCTTCGATCAACTTTGTGATCAAAGAATGGAAATATGAGTCGCATATCATCCGCAAAAGCAGCTAGAGATTATAGGTTTTGAAAATCAAATATGCAGTACACTTTGCGTACTGCAAAGCACATATGCGAGCCGCCAAGTTATTGTATACTGTATCAGGAAGTTATATTATTGAGAAGGCAAAATTTACGGTTCAATATACTGACTGCAAAACTGATATGCAAGCCACAATTATGCTTTGTAATGAAAGGTCAGAAAAGCTGAAGATCAAGTCTGCAGCCATTTAGGAATTATGCGGACTGTAAAACACTTATGCATTTCATTTTGCAAAACCATAGAATCGCCTTGAGATGTCAAATCCATATCTAAAATCTAACTCTACGATGGACCTTCAAATTTTTCACATATCTATTCCGCGGTCCTATTTGCGGTAGTAGTAGCTCTCCGAAGGGATTTTTATCCAAATCTGACACACATGTTTTTTACTCTATCAAAAGAATCCTTAGGGTTTCTGGTAAGAAAAATATACTCACTCTTTAGAGCAGCCTTTTTGACTCCTTCTAATACTCTCTTTTGGGTTTTTGAACAATATTTATGTTACGACCCAAAATCACTTGTGCTGTGATGGCGCTTATTGCGATACTAGGCAAGCCGACAACTCAAAGACAACAAGCATATTTGATTTAGACATACTGAAATAGGCTTAAGTAAATAAAATCTCATAATAACTAAAAGAAAACATCAGAACTAATTACAGAATTTTCAAAAATTGGGGTGTCATTGCGTACATAAGCATATATGCAATAACATGATCTGACTGCTAAAACACTGTCTAGGTAGGTAGAACAATATAAATAAACTAAAAGAAAAAGGATGAGAGTCAAGGTCTGCGGACTCCATGGAAGCTACCTAGATAGTTTCCGAACTGAAGAAGCTCTAACACTAGTAACCTCTTTGCCCCGAAGTACCTGGATCTGCACACAAAGTGTAGAGTGTAGTATGAGTACAAATGACCCAATATACTTAATAAGTAACAAAACTATGATGAGCTCAACCAATACAGTCCAAGTACAGAATATAACATTACATACATGACCAGAAATATGATAATAATATTTCAAAGTAATTCATAATCTGTTGGTACACGGTGCAGGAATGTAGGCATGCTTCTAGGTTTAACAGTTAAGCTTAATACAGATAAAATATGCCAATTATGAATGATATGAGGATTATTATATCTCTATATCTACATGTCAACATGCATATCATATGTGACAATGAAAACTTCACGCACTCACATTCTCAGAGTACTCAATGTGGCCGTCTCAATTCTCGCTCATCACACTCAGTCACTCAGCATGCACGGTACCTGCGCTCTCTATTAGTATGTCAGACTATGGAGGGTAGGATCCTACCCAAGCACTAATAAAACCTGCTGCAGTGCCC
Organism: Nicotiana glauca; assembly: GCA_026770625.1. NCBI lineage: Eukaryota > Viridiplantae > Streptophyta > Magnoliopsida > Solanales > Solanaceae > Nicotiana > Nicotiana glauca. The sequence continues at coordinate 54,505 of MU765473.1, read as the reverse complement.
AGCCCGATGCGATCATGAATCAATAATGCATGTTGCGGCATGCAGACCGATCCCATCATGAAAAATAGTACCTGCTGCGGCGTGCAACCCAATCTCATCATGAGTCAATAGTACCCGCTTCGACGTGCAACCCGATCCCATCAATAGAAATTACAAATAGGCCCTCAGCCCACTCAGTCATCGATATCTCTAGTCTCTAGGGCTCACAACACTCATGCCAATTAGCCAAAAATAATGATACATAATGTGATAGTAAATGATAACACAGACTGAGATATGATATGTAATGATGAATGTGACTGAGTACATAACTGCAAATTAAGCAAATAACTCAACAACAAAAGAACGACCACTTTGGGTCCCAATAGTACCAACATATAGCCTAAACACGATTTCTAACATAAATCACAGCTCAAATTCTCTAACACATAGAGTATAGTAATAATATTCAGATAAGATGGCGACACAGTTCCACAGAATCGATCGAGTCACCATTTTTACGGGGTACGCCTACATGTCCGTCACCTAGCATGTGTGTTACCTCAACTCTCATCACACAACACGTAATTCAGGGATTCATACCCTAAGAACTAAGTTTAGAAGTGTTACTTACCACAAAACATGTAAATCTCTACTCCAATAAGTCCTTGCCAAGCGACTCGGCCTCCGAACGCCTCGAATCTAGCCGCAAACAATTTGATACAATCAACACAAGCTATAGGAATTAATTCCATATGACAAAACTAAGTTCTTTAACAAATGTAATAAAGTCAACTCAAAAAGTCAATCTGGGACCCACTTGGAATCTGAAAAAATTAACGAAATTGGAACACTCATTCAACCATGAGTCCAACCATAAAAAAAATTCTCAATTCCGATCACAACTCGATCTTCAAATCCTCAAATTTAAGCCGATGAAGTTTCTACAAATTTTCCCCAATATTCAATCCAAAACACTAATTAAATGATGGAAACAATGGTATATTCATGTATATTAACCAAATCCGTAAAATCACTTACCCAAATTAATGCCTTGAAAATCCCTCCAAGAATCGCCTTAATCCGAGCTCCCAAAGTCCAATTATGAAAATTTACTGTAACCCTCATTTTTTAAAACATATATTCTGCCCAGGTGCTCTGTGATCGCGAGAAATGCTTTGCGATCATGAAGTTCAAATCCACAAGCTGCCAAAATTACTCTTCACGAACATGAATAACCCCACGTGAATGCGACTCACAGACACCCAACTTGCGCGATCGCAAACCTCTTCATGCGATAACGAAGAACAATTTGCATGAACCCCAGTCTCCTCCATTCTTCTTCGGGAACGTGACCAAACACACGAGTTCACATAGCACTTTCTTCCCAAGATACGCGTTCACATACAACTTCTCGTGAATGTATAACATAATTTCCCCATCTACCAACAATGCTCATCACGATCGCAATCCTCCACTCGCGAACACGTACAAGGAAATTAGCAACAGCAAAATTAACAGCCCCTCCAAGTTCCAAATGCGCTAAACATGATCTGAGTCATATCCGAGGCTACCGGAACCTCAATAAAACATACAAACAAGTCCTAAAACACGATACGAACTCGCTCGAAGCCTCAAATCACATCCAATAACATAAAACCACAAATCACATATCGATTCAAGCCTAATGAACTTATAAACTTCTAACTTTCAAAACTAATGCCGAAACATATCAAACCACTCCGATTAACCTCAAATTTTGCAAAAAAGTCATACATGACATTACGGACCTATACCAACTTCCAAAACAAAAATTCAAGCCCAGTAACCACAAATTCAACTCTCGGTCAAATTTCTCAACTCTCCAAACTTTTATTTTTCCAACTTTCACCAATTCAAGCCAAAATCATTTAGAGACCTCAAAATCAATATTCGGACATGCTCCTAAGTCTAAATTCACCATAAGAAGCTATAGGAGCCATCAAAACTTCATTTCAGAGTCGTTTACACAAAAGTCAAAATTCGGTCAACTCTTTCAACTTAGGCTTCTAACCTTGGGACTAAGTATCCCAATTCATTCCGAAACATCCCCGGAACCAAACCAACTATTCTAACAAGTCACATAATAGGAATTAAGAACATCATAAGCAGTAAGTTGGGAAGCAGTGATACTACACTCAAAATGACTGTCCGGGTCACTACATCCTCTCCATCTTAAACAAACGTTCGTCCTCGAACGGGTCTAGAATCATATATGAGACAGACTGCCGACATACTTTTGAAGTATGGAATGATGAAACACTGGATAGACACTCGATAAGGAGGCGATGAAAGCTTGTAAGTCGCCCCTCCAATCCTCTCAAGCACCTCAAAAGGCCCAATATACCAAGGGCTCAACTTGCCCTTCTTCACCAACCTCATAACACCCTTTATGGGTGAAAATCTAAGTAATACCTTCTCTCTCACCATGTAAGCAACATCACGAACCTTCCAATCGACGTAACTCATCTTCTAGACTGCACTATGTGAAGCCTATCCTGAATCAACTTAACTTTGTCCAAAGCATCTTGAACCAAGTCAGTACTCAATGGCCTAGCCTCATTTGGCTCAAACCAATCCAGTGGAGACTAACGCTTTCTGCCATACAAAGCCGCATACGAAGTCGTTTGAATGCTCGACTGGTAGCTTTTATTCTAGGCAAACTCTGCTAGCAGCAGAAACTGATCCTTAAAACCCCTGAAATCTATGACACAAGCGCGTAGCATATCCTTCAATATCTGAATAGTGCGCTTGATGTCCGTCTGTCTGAGGGTGGAATGTTGTACTCAACTCAAACTTGTGCCTAACGTTCGCTACATTGCTCTAAAAACTGCGATATAAACAATGTGCCTCGATCTAAAATGATAGACACTGACACATCGTGAAGGCTAATAATCTCACGGATATAGATCTTAGTCAACCTCTTTGAAGAATAGGTAGTCCCTACTAGAATGAAATGCGCGGACTTGATCAACTGATCCACAATCACCTAAATAGAATCAAACTTCCTCAAAGTCCATGGGAGGCCAACTACAAAATTCATGATGACACGCTTCCATTTCCACTCTGGAATCTCAAGTCTCTAAAGAAATCCACCCAGTTGTTGATGCTCATACTTCACCTGCGGATAATTTAGGCACAGCGATAAAAACCCCACTATATATTTCTTCATCCTTCTCTACTAATAGTGCTCCCTCAAGTTCTAATATATATTTACGGCATCCGGATGAATAGAATACTGTGAACTGTGGGCCTATTCTAAAATCAACTCACATAGCTTATCTATATTAGGCACACAAAATCCAACCCTGCATCCACAACACCTCATCATCCCCAATAGTAATATCCTTGGCATCATCGTGCTGAACCGTGTCCTTAAGGACAAGCAAATGGGGATCATCATACTCACGCTCTCTGATACAATCATACAAGAAAGACCGAGAAACCACACAAGTCAGAACCCTACCGTGCTTCAAAACATATAACCTCACAAATTGATTGGCCAAGACCTGAACGTCTGATGCAAGCGGTCTCTCACTAAAAAAATAAATGCAAGGCTACCTATACTCACCAACTTTTTACTCAAGGCATCGGCTACCATATTGGCCTTCCCAGGATGATAGAAAATGGTAATAATAGCTCCAACCATATACGCTACCTGAAATTTAGATCATTTTGTTTGAACAAGTGCTGGAGACTCCGATGATCCATAAATACCTCACAAGACACACCATGGAGATAATTCCTTCAAATATTCAATGCACGAATGATGCTGCCAACTCCAAATCGTGAACATGGCAACTATTCTCATGGGGATTAAACTGGCGTGACGAATAAGCAATCACTCTACCCTCCTGCAGCAAGACACACCCAATATCGATCCGAGAAGCATTACAATAAACATTATAAGAACACAATGCCAAAGGCAAAACTAGAAGTAAAGTTGTGGTCAAGGCAGTCTTGAGCTTCTGGAAGCTCTCCTCACACTCATCTGACCACCTGAATGGTGCACCTTTCTGGGTCAACCTAGTCAAAGGAGCTATAATTGACGAGATGCCCTCCATAAAGCGACGATAATATCCGAACAAGCCGAGAAAACTCGAAACTCAATAGCTGAAGATGGTGTGGGCCAACTCTAAACTGCCTTGGACCGACCTTTATCCCTTCACTGGACATCACGTTCCCTAAGAATGCCATCGAACTAGGCCAAAACTCACACTTGGAGAACTTAGCATAAAGCTTTTCCTCCCTCAACCTCTGGTACAATCCTTAAATGTTGTTCATGTTCCTCCTGGCTACGTGAGTACACCAGGATATCATCAATAAATACTATGACAAACGAATCTAGATACGATTGAAATATATTGTTCATCAGATGCATGAGTTGTTGCTACGGCGTTGGTCAGCCCAAAAGATATCACAAAGAACTCATAGTGACTAGTGGGTCCTGAATGCCGTCTTCAGAATATCCATGTCCCGAATCTTCAACTAGAGATACCCAGACCTCAAATCAATCTTATAGAACACCCCCGCTCCATGAAGGTGGTCAAATAGATCATCACTGCACAGAAAAGGATATTTTTTTGTTTGTAACTTTGTCCAAGTGCCTATAGTCGACACACATCTTCATAGTACCATCCTTCTTCTTCCCATACAGAACCGGTGCACCCCAAGGCGACAGACTAGGCCTAATAAACCCCTTATTAAGAAGATCCTAGACCTTCTATTTCAATTCCATTAACTCTGCTGGTTTAATAGGATACCGAGGAATGGAAATGGGCTGAGTTCTAGACACTAAGTCAATAAAAAAATCAATATCCCTGTCGGGTTGCATACTCGAATGGTCTACAGAAAACATATCCGTAAAGTCTTGCATTACTAGAACATAATCAATATAGGAATATCAACACCAATGTCCCTCACAAAGTCAAATCATAACAGACACCCCTTCCTAACTATCCATTGGGCCTTCAAAAAAGAAATCATCCTACTGGGAACATAATCTAGAGAACCTCTCACTCGATCCTTGGCAACCCCGACATCGCCAAAATCACGATCTTAGTATGAAAATCCAAAATAGCATGACATGGAGACAACCAATCCACACCCAAAATCACATCGAAATCAACAATACTAAGCGATAACAGATCAAATCGATTCTCCAATCCTTGAATAGTCACCATACACGATTGATACATAAGGTCCATAATAATAGTATCACCCACCGGCGTAGATACATGAACAAGTGAAACTAAGGACTCAAGGGCATATCCAAATGACAAGCAAAATTTGATGATACATACGAATAAGTGGAACCAAGGTCAAATAATATAGAAGCATCCCTGTGGCATGCTAAGACAATCCCAGTGATAACTGTGTTTGAAACAACAGGCTATGGCCTGATAGGAATAGCAATTGAGCCTAACCGCCACCTGATCGGCTTCCCCCTCTAGGGCGACCCCTAGCTGCTTGAGCCTCACCCCGATCTAGCTTAGCGGATGGTAAAGTAAGTGGTGTGGAAGTCATAGAATGACTCCTCTACTAAAGTGGACCTCCCAAAAGGCGGGGACAATTCCTCTTCACATGAACAAACTCTCCACATCGAAAGCAAACCCGCTCTAACAATAGCGGCAAGTACTGAAGCAAACCCCGAGAACCAGAATAATTACAAAAGGGGCTTGGCACAGATGAAATTTGAACTGATAGAGCACGACATGAGCTCTGAACTCAGAGTACATTGAGAGATGAGTGACTCGAACGACCATTATATGAACCATGGCTAGTTGATGCACCATGATTAACCAAACTAGCCATCTGAGTGGGCCTGTAGGGATGACCCCTATTATGGTAGGGCTGACCCCTAGAAGAAACACCGCTAAAACCACTCATACCACGAGGCCTCATATCTTCCCTCTCCTTATGCTCCTAACTATGAACCAACTCTAGATGCCGAGAAATATCAACCACTTCATCGAACCTAGCACCTAATACATTCTCTCGATTCATAACAAAACACAATCCATAGTTGAGGCCATCAATTAACCTCCTAATCCTCTCCCTCTTTGTGGAAACCAACCAGATTGCGTGAAGAATCAACTCTAAAAATTTCATCTCGTACTGGGTCACAAACATACTCTCCTGGCATAGCTGCTCAAGTTTCCTATGTAGCTCCTCCCTATGAGTCGATGACACAAACTTCTTCAAGAAGAGAATGGAGAGCTCGTGCCATGAATGTGGTGCAACATCGGCTGGCATTCTCCGCTCATAGGCCTCCCACCATCTAAAGGCTTCCCTGATAGCTAAAAAGTAGTAAATGAGACCCCACTAGTCTCCAGAATACCCGACGTGTGAAGAATCCACTGGCACCTAATGAAGAAGTCCTGAGTATCCTCTGACTTAGCCCCATAAAATGACGGAGGCTTGAGCCTCCCAAACCTCGCTAGTCTCTTTTGCTCCTCATCGCTTATAATGAGATCCACTCAGGCTTGAGCTACAACAACCGACTAGGCCGGGAGTACCCCAGTGTCTGAAGTACATGCACCACCTGCTCTAGAGTACGGGCGGCGGGAGTCTGAACACCTCTCTTGGCTTGAATAGAAACCGCATGAGCAAGTCTAGTGCAAATACTCAATATCTTGGCCATAGCATCCTAAAGGCCTGGAGTCACAATTGGCACGCTGGTGCCTGAGTTGGTCCCACCGACTCAACCACATCTGGAATCTGCTCCTGAGTTGGAGAAACTAGTAGGTCTATAGGTGCTGCTCTAGCTGCACCTCGGCCTTTATCGCAGCTCCGGCCCCTCGTGGTCTGCCCGGTCCGGTAGCATGTTTCCTCACCATCTGTTAGAGAGTAGAATAAGAGAAGTTTAGTTTCTAGAATTAAAAACAAATGACGATAAGAATACAAGAGCGTGAAGTTTTCCTAAGGGTTTGGCAACCTCTCAAAGACAAGTACAGATATCTTCATACCGATCCGCAAAATTCTACTAAACCTGCTCATGATTCGTGACAACTATGTAACATATGCTTTGATACCAACTTGTAACGATCCAAAATCACATGTGTTGTGATGGCGCCTATTGCGACACTACGAAAGCCGATAGCTCACAAATAACAGACATCTTTAATTTAAAGATACTGAAATAGGCTTAAATAAACAAAATCTCATAATAACTAGAAGAAAACACCGAAATGCATTATAGAATTTCCCAAATTTCAAATGTCATTGAATACATGAGCATCTATACAAGAACATGGTATAACTGTTGAAACACTGTCTAGGAAGGTAGAAAAATATAAATAAAGTAAAAGAAAAAAGCGGAAAGTCAAGGTCTGCGGATACCAAGGCAGCTACCTCGATAGTCTCTGAACTGATTAAGCTCCAACACTAGCAACCTTTGTGACCGAAAGTACATGGATCTGCACACGAAGTATGGAATGCAGTACGAGTACAACCGACCCAATGTACTCAATAAGTAACAAGACTAACCTCAAGCTGAAAGCAGTGGTGAGCTCAACCAATATAGTCCAAGTACAAAATTTAGAAGTACATAAATGACAAGAAATATAATGATAATATTTTAGAGTAATTCATAATCTGTTGATGCACAGTGCAGGAATATAGGCATGCTTCCAGGTTTAATTGTTAAGCTCAATACAAATAAATATGCCAAGTATGACTGATATGAGGAATATTACATTTCTATATCTACATGTCAACGTGCATGTCATGTGTGATGTAACACAATGAAAACCTCATGTACTTACACTCCTAGAGTACTCAATCTAACTATATCGATTCTCGCTCATCACACTCAGTCACTCAGCACTGTACGATATCTGCGCTTACTGCTGGTATGTCAGACTCCATAAGGGCGTATCCTTCCCAACTGCTAATAAAACCTACTGCGACGCACAACCCCATCCAGTCATGAATCTATAATACCTGATGTGGCATGCAGTCCAATCCCATCATGAGTTAATAGTACCTGTTGCAACGTGTAGCCCGATCCCATTTTGAGTCAATTGTACCCGCTTTGGCATGTAGCCCAATCCCGTCAATAGCACTCACAAATAGGCCCCGACCTTACTCAGTCATCAATCTCTCTAGTCTCTCGGTCTTACAAAACTCATGACAATCAACCCAAAATAATAATACATGATGTGACGATAAATGATAACAGTGACTAAGATATGATATGCAATGATGAATGTGACTGAGTACATAACTACAAATTAAGAAAATAACTCCACATCAAAAGAATGACCACTGTGGGTCCCAATAGTACCTGCACATAGCCTAAACATGATTTCTAATATAAATTGCATCTCAAATTCTCTAACACATAGAGTACAGTAACAATATTCAGATAAGATGACTACACAGTTCCACTGAATCGACCGAGTCACAATTTCTATGGTGTACGCCCCCACGTCCGTGACCTAGCATGTGTGTCACCTCTACACCGACCACAACACGTAATGAATACCCTTTGAACCAAGTTTAGAATTGTTACCTATGTCAAACAGTGCAAATCTCTACTCCAATAAGCCCTTGCCTCACGACTAGAACACCTCGAATTTAACCACAAACAACTCGATACAATCAACACAACCTATAGGAATCAATTCCATATGATAAAACTAAGTTCTTTAACAAAAGTCAAAATGTCAACTCAAAAAGTGAATCCCTAAACCACGTTTCGAAATCCGGCAAAATTAACATAATCCGGAAATGCATTCAACTACGAGTTCAACCATACAAAAATTACTCAATTCCTATCACAACTCTACTTTCAAATCCTCAAATTTAATTCTATGAAGTTTCTATTATTTTTCCAAATTTTCAACTCAAAATACTAATTAAATGATGTAAACAATGATATATTAATGTATATTTACCAAATTCTAGTTAGAATTACTTATCCTAATCAATACCTTGAAAATCTCCCCAAGAATTGCCTCAATCCGAGCACCCAAAGTTTAATTTAAAAAATTTACTCTAACCCTCATTTTTGTAAACTTATATTCCGCCCAAGTGCTCTTCTTCGCGATTGCTGGATATGCTTCGCGATTGTGAAGTACAAATCTACAAGCTATCAAAATTACTCTTTGCGAACACGAATAACCCTATGCGAATGTGACTCACAAACTCCCATACCTACGCAATCACGAACCTCTTCACGCGACCACAAAAAACAATTCGTGCGAAGCTAAGTCTCCTCTATTCTTCTTTGCGAACACGACCTAACACATGCATTCACATAGCACTGCCTTCCCGAATTTCGTGTTTGCATACACCTTGTCGAGAATGCATAGCAAAATTTCCCCAGCAGCCAACTATACTCTTTGCGATCGCGGTCCTCCACTCGTGATCTAGCAAAATTAGCAGTCCATCCAAGTTCCAAAATGCCCCTAACATGATCCGAATTACACCCAGGCCCCCAGGACCATAACAAAACAGACCAACAAGTCCTAAAACACGATAGGAACTCGCTCGAAGCCTCAAATCACATCAAATAATACTAATACCACGAATCGTACATCGATTCAAGTGTAATGAACTTATGAGCTGCTAACTTCAAAACCTAATGCCAAAACCAATCAAACCACTTCGATTAACCTCAAATTTTTCACACAAGTCATAAATGACACAACAGAACTATTCTAACTTTCGAAATCAAAATCTGAATCAACCCGGCCTATGTACACCTTTAATCAGAACCATCAGAACTCTAAACTCTATTTCAGAGTCGTTTACACGAAAGTCAACATCCGATCAACTCTTTCAACTTACGCTTCCAACCTTGGGACTAATTATCCCAATTTATTCCAAACATCCCCGAAACCAAACCAACTATCCGATAAGTGACATAACATCAATTGAGCACAAAATACACAGTAAATAGGGGAAGGGGGCGACAACACTCAAAATGACCCGCCGGATTATTGCAATTTAGTAGAAAATATTTCACCTTTTGGCCTCATCTACATCAATATCTTTGTAAGCATCAATGTCTATTTAATAGAGTTGTTGTTCTTTAGTATTTCTTTCTAGCTATATACGTTAACTAGGATTAATGGGTATAGTATTTTAAGCTTGTATTTATTAAAGTGGACATTGTCTCTTTTATTCTTCATGCTTTAATGTTATTAACGATTTTAAACATTAGATAGTGCCACTTTAACTTTGGTTTAAGCTCGAGAGAGAAAGGTTGAAGTTGTGAAAAAGAGTAATTAGCAAGAATTTGGGGGTGTTAACTCTCATTTAATAAACTCAAATTGTACATAGTAATGATTTAACTTGGAATATATTGAATGCTTTTGACACATACTTTAAGGTTCGAGAGACTTAAGGGCGAAAGTTTTTGGATGATTCGAGAGAACTCCGATAATATCATAGGCTTCAATATTTACAATACCGCTTTCGTAAAATGAGGGGAGAAATTCAAAAATAGTCAGATTTATCACTGGTCGTTGAAAAATAGCCAAGTTTCAAAAGTCATCGAAATTTAACCACTTTAAATAGTGAAAAAACTGTTCAAAATCCAGAAAAATAGGCCCGCAAATTTTACGGGAGTTCCAGCATAAGTATGCTTGAACTCCCGTAAATTTTACGGGAGTTCCAGGATAACTATGCTGGAACTCCCGCAAATTTTACGGGAGTTCAAGCATAATTATGCCGGAACTCCCGCAAATTTTACGGAAGTTCCAGCAAGTATAATTGTCCAGTATAATATACTGGAGTTTGGAGCACTGGTGCGCTCCAGTCTCCCGCAAATTTTACAGGAGTTAGCAAAGTATACCGGTCCAGCATAATATGCTGGAGTTCGTACACAAATGCACCAGAACTCCCATATATTATACTGGACCGGTCCCTGTTGAAGCAAAATAGTAGCTATTTTTCATTGACTTGATAAACGCTGGCTATTTTTCATTGACCAGTGAAAAAACTTGCTATACAATGATATTTTAACTAAAATGAGCTAAGCCCCATCCCCATTGGCATTAACTTCATTTGAGAAATAAAACCCTAACCCCTTAATCAACTTATCACATAAAATCGACATGACATCTTGTTGCTTAGTTTTTAATTAAACAATCAATATACAATAGTAGCATATATAGAAACCAACTCTCTTTATTTGTTACCATATAAATACTAGACTTCTAGTTGGGTTTCAAACTTCACAAATAATCCGTTCTCCACCGTTTCTGTGGGATTTGATACCAACCTAGTTGGATTCTGTATTTAACGATGATCAAATTTGGGCGTATAATTAGCACACAAGGGGAGTAATAATGCATGAATTACTATTTTGGATTTCTTAGTTAATGAAATGTAAAATGAAATAGAAAGAAACACAAAACGAATAAGGAAAGGTGTGATTGAAGTGTTTTTACACGAGGCGCAAAGCTGTTTGAGATCCACGAAACAGTTCTGCGAGTCGTAGAGCTAATCTGCGAACCGCGAAATGCTACGCAAAATTGCCTCCAAAATTTTTGGATAGCTCTATGGTTATTCTGCGGTCTGTAAAGCTATTGCACGAGCTGCAGAATGAACTATAGAATCATCTCCATCATGGGCTGGCTTCCTGGCCAATTATGCGAAAAATTTGCAAATTAATTTTGAGAGCCACAGTGTTGCTTTAATTCACCATCTTCCTTAACTTTCACACTTGGGAAATTTCAATTATTTTCAACAACCAGTCACGCTATGGACTACCCGTGTTTTTCCTACTTTCTTCTTAGGCTAAAGGGATACCCAAGACTTCACCCATGAGCTTATTTCACACTTTTGGGGGTTAAATGAGACACTAATTATTCAAGACGATAAGTACCCCAAATTGAGAGTAGCAACCAACCAACCCAGCATTTTTGCCTCAATTCGCGCAATCCACATGTTACTTAAGTCAAAATTTTAAATTAAATAACAAATCGATCCTTTAATTTAGGAAAATACAAAAACATGTGGAAAATTAAAATAAATTATAAAAATAGAGATGGCGAAACAGAGATGAGAAACGTGCATGAGAGGGGCTGAGTAATGAATTTCTTACCAGAATTATTGAAGGAGGTTGAAATTTATCGATTGTTTTCTCTAATCGCAATGATTATTTTGCGGTTTTCGTTCAATAATCGAGTAGGAAAAGAGAGAGAATAGTGGAAAATGGATTTTTGTACCTGCCAGGTCTGTAGTGGTATTGCAGTCACGAAACGACTTTTATGGTTATAGACTTGTTTACCGGTCGATTTTACCTGTTTAGTACATGGTGAAAATGTTGTCGCAGATATGACCGCATAACGGAAATGTGGATTACAAAAGTCACCATCTCACCGCATATTTACCCATTTTCTTTTGAAAGTTTCTGGGACTGTCCACAACTATTTTGTCGCCCGCGGAGTAATTCTGCGATATGCATTTTTGGTCGTACAAAATCTCTGAAGTTTGCTCAGTTTTTCTTTTTATCCAATTACTCTTTCATGCAATTTTTCTGTATTTTTAGCACCATAAACACTAAAACACACAGTAAAAATATTCGACAAAAAAAAAATATATATATATACACAAAATCAATTTAAACTAAACTTGAATCGGGGTGCCCAAGTGCAATGTTCCATTGAATCATCCTGCATATGCTAATGATACCATTATCTTCGCCTATGCTAATGTTTTAGTCTTTGAAGAACGTAATAGCAATGTTGAGCAACTATGAGAAGATATCATGCTAGTTGATCAACAAGGCCAAGAGCTCATAATATATGTGTCACGACCTTAAAACCGACGCGGATTGCTCCTTTCGTGAAACTAGGCCAGCCTACACAATTCCCAATCGAACCATTATTCCATAAAAGTCATTTTTAAGTCATTAATTAACAAAATATCTCACAATATAAGTTTAAATAAGCAGTGCAGAAATATAACACAAGCCCGATATCGGGGTATCATCGGTCATGAGCAACTACAAACTCGTCTAAGAACAAGAAAGGCTAACATAGTCAAAAAATAAAATACTAAGACAATCTAAGTAAGGTAAGAAGGAGAAGTGCAGGGCTGTGAACGCCAAACAGCTACCTAGCCAACTAAGGAGACTTGCTGGAAGACTGATCAACACTCACTATCGCGTCCCGAGACTCCTGGATCTGCACACAAGGTGCAGGGAGTAATGTTAGTATGTCAACACAGTAAGTAATAAAAGTAAAAGCAGCTAAGCAGTAAGAAAATAGATAATCTCACGTCATAGCACCACAACAAATGCAGTACATTTCCAAAACAGTCCAGAAATCAACTATCTCGTAAAAACTAACTTAGTTTCGGTAAAACCCTTTTCTTTAAAAGCATCTTTCAGTAGTTTCAACAAGTGAAAAAAAAGAGTAAAAAGATAGAAACATAAACAGCCACTCGAGAAAAACATGTACCATAAACTACACCTCGGGCAAAATATCAACATAACAAGCCCCTCGGGCTACCTCACAATCGCTTGTAATCAACCCTTTCGGCAAAAACATGAAAAAACAATAGCCTCTCGGGCAATGTCACATCATTAGCACTGGGTACCCATGCTCACTGGGGGTGATCAGACTCCGGAGGGGCTCCTATAGCTCAAATCAAGCCAAATCACATGGCATAATAAATCAGGCCCTCAGCCTCTTATATATATCACAAATCAGTACAACATGCTGCAACGCGCAACCCTATACCACAATATCCTCACAACATAGGCCCTCGGCCTCACTCAGTCAGAAACCTTTCGAGCCACTAGGGCAATAGAAAAACCAGATACTCAGCCCAAAATACCATTTAAAGTATCAAATGGAGTAAATATGGCTATGTTATGAAATTAGTAAAAGACAGCATCGCTGAGTACATATATTAAGTTAAAACAGTTAGGAATAGTAGGAAAAAGCCCCTAAGGGTTCAAAACAGTTGGCACAAGGCCCAAATATGGCATTCAGCCCAAATTTGGCACAACAAATTGAGCCCTCAGCCTCTCATATATCACAAATTAGTACAACATGCTACAGCACGCAAACCGATCCCATAATATCCTCACAAAACAGGCCTTTGGCGTCACTCAGTCAGAAACCTCTAAAATAACAATAGGCATAGCCGGTCCCTAAGCTGGTATTGCTGGAGCATCTGCAACTGGGACCTGATCCTGAACTGGGGCGGCTGGTGGATTTGCAGGTGCTGCCCTAGCTGTTATGCGAGTTGCACCCCTGCCCCTACCACGACCTTGACCGCGTCCTCGGCCTCTGGTAGCCCTAAATAGTGGTACTAGTAGTCGTCCATCCTAACTGGTAGCACATATCCTCACCATCTGTGAGAGAATAGAATAATAGAAGTTTAGTACCAGAACGAACAGATTCGCACGATAGGAATCCAAGAATGCGAAGTTTTTCCTAAAAGTTCAGTAGCCTCCCAAGGATAAGTACAGACGTCTCCGTACTGATCCACGAGACTCTACTAAACCTTATCATAACCCATGAGACCTATGTAACCTAGGCTCTGATACTAACTTGTCACGACCCTAAAACCAATCCGTTTGTGATGGCGCCTATCGTGAAATTAGGCCAGCAGACACAATTCCCAATAAAATCATTATTCTATAAAAGTCATTTTTAGCCATTAATTAACAAAATATCTCACAATATAAGTTTTAATAAGCAGTGTGGAAGTATAACACAAGCCTGACATTGGGGTATCAACAGTCATGAGCAACTACAAACCCATCTAAGAACAAGAAAGGCTAACATAGTCTGAAAATAAAACACGAAGAATATCAAAGTAAGGTAAGAAGGAGAAGTACAGGACTGCAAACGCAAATCAGCTACCTAGCCAACCCCAAAGACCTGCTGGAAGACGGATCATCAGTCACTATCGCGTCCCGAGACTCCTGGATCTACACACAAGGTGTAGGGAGTAATGTGAGTACGCAAACTCAATAAGTAATAAAAGTAAAAGAAGCTGAGCAGTAAGAAAACAAATAATCTTATGTCATAGCACAACAACAAATACAACACATTTCCAAAACAATCCAGAAATCAACTATCTCGTAAAAAAAAATTCAATTTCAGTAAAACCCTTTTCTTTTAAACATCTTTCAATAGTTTCAACAAGTGAATAAAATAATGAGTAAAATGATAGAAAGGTAAACAGCCCCTCGGGCAAAATATCAACAGAACCAGCCCCTCGAGCTACCTCATAATCGCTCGTAATCAGCCCCTCGGGCAACAACATGAAACCACAACAACCCCTCGGGCAAAATCATATCACTCACATTGGGTACCTACGCTCACTGGGGGTGTTCAGATTACGGAGGGACTCCTATAGCTCAAATCGGGCCAAATCAAATGGCATAACAAATCAAGCCCTCAGACTCTTATATATATATCACAAATCAGTACAATATGCTGCAGCGCGCAGCCCGATCCCACAATATCCTCACAACATAGGCCCTCGGCCTCACTCAGTCAGAAACCTTTCGAGCCACTAAGGCAACAGAAAAACTGGATGCTCAGCCCAAAATACCATTTAAAGTGTCCAATAGAGTAAATATGGATGAGTTATGAAAGCAGTAAAAGACAACATGACCAAGTACAGGTATTAAATTAAAATAGTGAGGAATAGTAGTAAAAAGCCCCTAAGGGTCCAAAACAGTTGGCACGATGCCCAAATATGACATTCATCCCAAATATGACATTCAGCCCAAAAAATGATAATACTTTCTAATATACAATAATACCACACAGTTTCCAATTTAATATGGAACTTAATAGTCGTACGGGATAGACCAAGTCATAATCCCCAACGGTGTACGACCCCACACTTGTCATCTAGCGTGTGCGTCACCTCAAAGTAGCACAATGATGTGAAATCCATAGTTTCATACCCTCATGACAATATTTACAATCATTACTTACCTTAATCCGATCTAAACTCTAGCCCGCGATGTCTTTGCCACTCTATTCGGCCTCCAAATGCTTTAAATCTAACTGAAATTAGTATATTATCATCACTATACGCTGAAGGAACAAAGCCCAAGCAAAAATAATCAAATTAACTCAAAAATCTCGAAATTGGCCAAACCCAACACCGGGTCCACATCTCGGATTTCGATAAAAATCACATCACTAGAATCATTATCCTCCCACGATTCTATACAAACCAAGAACATCAAAATCGGACCCCAAATGGCCCCTCAAATCCCCAATGAAAACTCTCTAATACAAAACCTAATTCTCCAATATTAACACTTAATCTCTAATAATTTCAAGCCTAATCAGTAAAATAATGTCATAGAATCGAGTATTGGGTTCAAAAATCTTTCCTCCAAAGGTTATCCCTTAAATCCCTTTTCAAATCCTCTCAAAAAGCTCTCAACCCGTCTAAAAAATGGAGGAAATAAGCTGAAAATCACGAAGATAGCCTTTTATACTTTCTGCCCATGCACCTGGCACCTGCGACTCTCTTTTCGCATCTGCGGACTGCTTCTGCGTTCAAAATAACCGCACCTACGATTTTTCACTTAAGGCCCAATTTTCGCATCTGCGCCCAAGGATTCGCACCTGCAGGTTCGCAGGTGTGGTAAATTATTTGCTCCTGCGACTAAATCCGCTGCTGTGCCTGCCTCCACGCACCTCCATTCCCCAATCTGTAGGTGCAGAAACAACAGAAACAACAAATTCTACAACACAACTACAAGTCCAAACTTTCCGACAACTGTCCAAAATAATCCCGAGGCCCTCGAGACCTCAACCAAACATTCCAACAAGTCATGTATCACCGTTCAAACTCATACCAAGCCTCGGAACATAAAAAAAATGTCAAAACACCAAATCACCCTCGGATTCAAGCCTAAGGATTCCAAAACCTGCGAATTTCGCAATCGATCAAAAAGTCTATCAAACCTTATCCGAATGACCTGAAATTTTGCACACACGTTCCAAATGAAACAATGGACCTACTCCGATTTTTAAAATTCCATTCCGACCCCGATATCAAAATTGTCACTACAAACCGAAAAATGCCAAAATTTCAATTTTGCCAAGTCAAGCCTAAATTTACCATGGACCTCTAAAATACATTCCGATCACGCTCCTAGGTCCCAAAACACTTAAAAAAGCTATCCGAACCATAAAAACTAAATATTAAGACCATTTGCTCACAAGTCAACTTCTTGTTGATTTTTCCAACTAAAAGGCCAACTTAAGAGACTAAGTGACTCATTCCTCTATGAAACCACTCCGAACCCAAACAACAAATACGGTGCGATAAAATACATCCGTTCAACACATAAAGAAGCTGAAATGTGGCAAATAGAGCAGCAACTCATAAAACGACCGATCGGATTGTTACGATATGCATGATAATGTGGCTACTGCATTGTTTCAATTAGTAGGAGATACCACATGTTTCACTAGAGGAGAATTTCCTATAAATTACCTAGGGTTCCCTATATTTTATAATAGAAGAAAGAAGGACTACTATGATGACCTTATAAAGGAAGTAAAGGCTAAACTATAGCCGTGGAAAGAAAAATTGCTTTCACATAGAGGAAAGGCAACGCTTATCAAGAGTGTGCTTCAGTGCATGCCAGTTCATCTATTGTCGGTCGTTAATCTACTAAAAAATATACTTAAAACACTTGCATAATATTTCAGGACCACAAAATCATTGTGGCCAAATTTTACGTATAACAGGTATTGTAAGAAGGAGCTTCCAATAGTTGTGCATTTTAGGAAAGACTCACTTGTTTGGAGGCAAATAACGAATGCAAGGCAGGATTTACAGTATGCAATATGGTGGGAAATAAAAAGAGGTTCAACTAATACTCAATAGCGAAGGGAAAACTGGTCCCTAAAAGTGCGAAATTGGTCCCAAATGATCAATAACGACCAGCTAATTTGGTCCTTATAGCTTCCACCGCTAAAGATCATTAAGGACGAGATACAGTGCTGGTCGCTAAAATTGTTTCACGACCAGTTTAAAACTAGTCCTTAAATGGTTTTTAAGGACCATGTTTCTGGTGCCTATTTGCATATTTTAGGGACTAAATTTCTGGTCCTTAAAATATTTTCGGGACTAGTTTAAATGTAGCCGTTAAAACGTTTCGCGGCCAGTTAGAAGCTTGCTGTTATATCTTCTTCGGAGAAATTTAAAGTTGGTCCCTAAGTCGAACAGGTCCGTACTACAAAGCTACAGATTTAGCAACCAAATTTTCCACTCCTAAAAAGGATTTAAGGACTAACAGTCTAGTCCCTAAAGAAACAAGTCACAAGTTCCTAAATTACATTCAATTTGCAACTAGAAAATTTGGAATATTAATACATAGACGATGTTGCTTTCATAAAATAATGCCAAAAATGATCAACATCATTTAGTTGCACCATACATCAATAATGTAAGCTAGTCACAATATTGTGTTCATAAAATTTAGAAAAAAATTACATATCACTAATTTCCCTCGATTGTAATGAAAATTTTCTTGAAACTCCCAGTAAAATGATGGTTAATCTGTATGTCGTCAAAAATTTGCTTCTAGTAAACTTCAATATCCAATAAATGTTGAAGAAATAAGAAATTTCAGTTAGAAAAACTATATATAACAGTGTAGATGGAACAAAATCAGGGGTAAACAAAAAATTATAAAAATAACAAAGAAAAAAAAGCAACAGAAAGTTAATGGCTAGACACTATTGTTCCCTTTCATCTTATTAGCTTAGATTGGGTTGTCATAATTTTGTCACAACCAAATTCATGATACGTATTGTCAGCTTAAGCATACTAGATCTCACAGATTTGCCCCTTGAACTATGCCATCATCGAGGCGAAAAGCATGCATACTATGTGATATTCGTGTAAGATATCATGTGCACTCATTATTCAGAAGCATGTGGTATTATTTTAATATCTAAATTACGGTAGAGGAAAAGAACAATAGATCTAGTAGGTATGTGAATTGACAAAATGATGATGCTTCTGTTTCTGACGGAGAAGATAGAACCACAGATATTTCATAAAGAGTTCAACTCAAATAAAAAGAAAACACGTCACTAAGAGGTGACCACACAAATTATAGCAAAAATACAAAATAAAGGTTAAGACTTGCCAACCCCAAAAGATAGGAGCAGAGAGAACCTCACATATACTAAAACTCGGATGGCATGATATAATGACATCACAGACAAACCTGAGAACCAATGGCTTGTATAAAGTTCCCCGCCCTCTCCAAATTAACCTGCAGTAATGAATAGGAAAATCCCATAATCAAATACAACTATTAAGTGCTTCAAATATATCATGCGGATTAGAAAACTTTAGAGCCAGAGAAGTTCTGTCAGGCATTAAAACTAGTTAATAATTGGCTACGAGATTTACAAATATTCATACACACCTATAAATTTAACATCAATAAAGACCAGACCTTGCATATTTCAGACAAACTAGGGTAACGTCTGCTTTATACAATAAATCATCACAATAGCCTTCACAATTGTTATACGAACGAGCAAATGGTAAGACAGAAAGTACATATGGAACATGGCATAGGTCGAAAATGAAAATAGAGCAACATAGAGAAGTAGACTATTATATACCTGACAAGAATTAGCAAGATAGCCACCCATATTGTCAAATTCCTTCTTGTAGACATCAATGAGTAATTTAATGGCTCCCTAGAGGTTCACAATTAAAAGAACATTCAGAATAGAAGCTTATGGGACAAAGGAGATACATTTACTATGAACACCAACACATAACTCTTTGCCAGCAAAATTCTAGCTCCAAAAACCAAAGGACAACTAGTATTGTAGGCTAAATGAGAGAAGCACCGATTAACATCCAAAGAATACAAACCTCTGATATCTCCAAAGATGGCACATGGGGAAGAAAATAATTTCCAACAAATAAACACATGAAAACAAAATCATCTATCAGTTGCTCCAGGTCTAGTTTGACAGTTGGATCTGGAATTTGAAGTTCGTATCACAAATAATCTCTGAGTACCCATACTTTAAGAAACGGAAAAGATCCAGCAACAGAAATTTAGAAAGATATAGTATAGTATAATATAATATAATATAATATTCAGTATAGGTAAGATTGGACATACTGTAAGTAGCAATCTTTTGAAGTATTTGCTGGAAAAGAATTTATTTGGTACGATACAACAAGGAAATAGATGACACCAGGTACTTAAATAATTTGATTAGGTTAACAGAAAGGAAAATATGGTAGTTCACATGATTTACATACAACTATATCTTTATCAACATGGAAAGAAAGAGGGACAAATTGACCACATTATCATACATGTGGACTGTGACCACAGGACAATTTCTGTGTATCACTATATTAAGTTATAGAAGCACATAATACGGACACATATGGTCATAGTTAGCTGTCTATTTTTCATCTTTTACACTTTCAATTTAAATCAAACTGACATCGCTTTTAAACCATAACCTTTTCAAAATAATTAGTTCTTCATAGATATATGTTGCACCACTATAAATGTGATAGACAATTGTTGCGGAAGCCAAATGTATATAGTGTGAATAAGTCACAACTACTATACCAAAAATTATGACAGCCACCAAATAATAAATAAGACAATAAAGCAATAATAAAAGGAACACCAGAATTAACGAGGTTCGGCTAATTTTG
>MU765473.1:7764-21623 GCA_026770625.1 Nicotiana glauca | reverse complement strand
ATATATATATATATATATATATATATGACGTGGCTCAGTACTGTCTTTGTACAGTTATATTTCTATTAGAGGTCTATAGACAGTATGTCTAGTTGGGTTATATGTGGCCTTGTTGCCTTTCATTTTTTTATGTATAGTTGTCTATAGCAACATTGCCGGGTCGCCCATTGTATTCTGCATGTATACATACATATAAATTGATGACAGGTTTCCTTCATATATGTTACTTTCATAATGCAGCAGATGTCATTCAGGTTCATATATTAGAAGCATGCTTATGGGTGTTTGATAGGTAAGACTCAAGCACCCGTTACGGCCCATCGATTTGGGTCATGACAAAAGTTGTATCAGAGCAGTTTTGTCCTAGGGTTATCTATAAATTGTGTCTAGTAGAGTCTTGTTTATGGGTGTGTTGTGCACCAGACTTATAGACAGGAGGCTACAAGACACATAGGATGTTATCCTCTCCTCTTATCTTATATCGTGCGATATAAGCATTCATGCTCCTATAGATGTGTTATGTTTTCAGTGATGCCTCCGAAGACTACAACCGCTAGCACGGGTCAGAAGGCTACGAGGGTGTTAGAAAGAGAGATAAGTTATACTATGGAGTAAGACCCATCGGAGATCATGGGTTCTATTGAGAATGATCCATCCGAGGATCCATATGAGTCATCCGTTCGAGTTGTTTCGACCACTCCGGCAGAGATGGGGTGAGAGGAGTTTTGACCTCAACAAGGACCTTAGTTTCACAGCCCGTTGATCAGGGTTTGAGGCGAGTAATGCATTGATTGGCACAGCCGGGATTCCCTCAGGCTCAAAACTATGTCAAAGTATTTGAGGACACCAGCTCTTCTGAGGTTCCGGATAGTCCCTAGTCTTGGGAGTTCATCAAGGTTCGTCGGTGTATGTTATGGGATACGTAAAGGAAGGAGATGCAAGAGGAGGAAGTAACTGATAAGGACATGAAGATTCCGCTTTGAAGTGTGTCCGATCGAGGTTCTTATATAGGACGAGGCAAGGACCCTCTATAGACTTCCTCCAAGTGTCAGTTTTTGGTTGGTGAGTTCCACCTCTTTTTAAAATATTACCAAGACAGGGTTTTAAATGTGTTTGGTTGTTTTATGAGGATGTAGGGAGCCCCGTCCTGACTTGTATATATTATGGTTATGCCTACTTAGAGATTTTGTAGACAGTATCATGCATATAGTTTTGGGTACATCTACGGCTTGGTCGACCCCTATGTATATAAACCTTTTTCTAAGTTACTTGTGCAAGTTATATTTTAATGTTGATGCCTATATATACGAAATCCCAAAATGACCAATGATGGATTTGAGAATAAACAAGGATAAGGTACGTTGTGCTCGGTTGGGTAGAACTTGATATTATAATAGGTATGGATTGATTTGCCTTTTGTTATGCTAAAATCAAGTGTAGATCAAAGGTGGTTTGATTTTAGTTTCCAGGAAAGCCTGTTTTAGAATGAAAAGGTAATACCGCATCGCCAAGAGGTAAATTTATCTCCTATCTCAAGGCAAGGAACATAATCAGAAAGGACTATTTTTATCATTAAGTTCGGGTTTGGGATGTGGAAGTAGAGTTACCAACCATTCAATACTTTCCTGTAGTTAATAAGTTTCCTAATATTTTTCCCGATGAGCTTCCTAGTCTCCCACCAGAGCGAGAAGCTGAGTTTTCTACTGACCTACTACCAGATACTCACCCAATATCTATTCTTCCCTGTAGAATGGCCCCAGTAGAGCTGAAAGAATTGAAAGAACAATTAAAGGACTTACTTGAAAAAGGCTTTATCAGTCCTAGTATGTTGCCATAGGGAGCTTCTGTTTTGTTTGTGAGAAATAAAGATGGTTCCTTACGAAGGTGTATCAATTATAGGCAGCTGAATAAGGTGACGATCAATAATAAGTACCCGCTCCCGAGAATTGATGATTTATTTGATCAGTTGCAAGGTGACAAGTGTTTTTCAAAGATAGACTTGAGGTCTGGGTACCATTAGGTAAGGGTTAAGGATAAAGATATTTCAAAGACAACATTCAGGACTAGATATGGGCACTTTGAGTTTCGAGTATGTCATTTGATCTGACCAATGCCCCAGCATTATTCATGGATTTGATGAACCGTGTGTTCATTCTTTTTTAGATCTGTTCGTAATTGTATTTATCGACGATATATTGGTGTATTCTCATTCATAGGATGAGCATGCTGATCATCAGCGTACTGTGCTCAGAGTTCTACAAGAAGGGAGGTTGTATATAAAATTTTCTAAATGCGAATTCTGGTTGAACTCTGTAGCTTTCCTTGGGCTTATTATTTCGGGTGAAGACATCCGAATGGATATACAAGAGGATGAGGCACTGAAGACTTTTCCTAGACCCACAACACCGATGAAGGTTCATAGCTTCTCCGTTTGGCAGGTTATTATAGGAAACTTGTAATTGTCTCGCTTAATGTTCCGGAATATCATAAGGAAATCTATGATTCAAGTAAGTTGAAGAAAGATTGAAAATAAGTATAAATAGATATGTGTAGGTCACAAGCTAAATTATGGTAGAGCGACAAGGTTTTAGGAAGACACGAGCAAGGATAAGAAAAAACGAGGGAAAATGTGACGAATGGATAAGTACTTAGGGTTAAGCTCATAAGAGAGATGATGGCATCTCTAAGTTATAGAAGTCTCAGTATAGCCTGAATGAACTCAAATGAGTCTAAGACTAGTAACATTTAGAATAGATGAAATGTTTCCCTAATAGTGGGATAAAGGCACAATTATAAGGGATAAAAGATGAAGTTTGGGCCTCCGAAGAGGGGAATTTCCTGAATTGTACAGGATTAGGATAACCATGTAAGTTAACTCAGAAAGGAACTAGGTTTCAATGGACCGACGCTTGCGAACGGAGTTTTATAGGCCTTAAAGGACAGATAAACTTCAACACCGGTTCTAATGCTTCCAGAAGGGACTGATGGTTACGTTATCTATCGTGACACTTCAGGCATTGGATTGGGTTGTGTGCTGATGCAACATGGTAAGTTTGTGGTTTATGCTTCTAGACAACTAAGAAAGCACGAGAAAAACTACCCGACCCACGATTTAGAGTTAGCCGTGGTGATGCATGCACTAAATATGTGGAGGAACTACTTGTATGGTATTCATGTTGATATCTATACGGATCATAAGAGCCTCCACTATATCTTCAAGAAAAAAGGAATTGAATCTTTATCAAAGGAGATGGTTGGAGCTACTTAAAGTCTCTGACGTTGATATTTTGTACCATTCGGGAAAGACGAACGTAGTAGCCGAAGCCCTCAACCGTAGATATGTGGGTAACCTATCGTATTTATAGCCAGAAAAGAGGGGAAAACCCATGGGGTTCATCAGCTAGCTAGTCTTTGAGTTCGGTTACTACACTCAGGTGACGTTAGAATTACTCTTCAGCATATGGCAACATCTTCTTTAGTAACTGAAGGAAAGGAATACCAGTACAAGGATCATATATTAGTTCATTATAGGGATACCACCCTTTAGAAGGAGAAGACGCCATTTGAAATTACAAAATATGGGGTCCTTAGATATCGAGAACGATTATGTGTCCCTAATGTTGCAGGGCTGCGTCAGCAGGTTATGTGAGAAACTCACTATTCTTGTTATTCTATCCATCTAGGAGCGACAAAGATGTATCATGATATCAGGGAAGTATATTAGTGGGACGGAATGAAAAAGAATATAGAGGAGTTTGTTGCTCAGTGTCCTAACTGACAACAAGCTAAGATTGAGCATCAAAAACCCGATGGATCATTGTAGGCTATGGAGATTCCGTCTTGGAAATGTGAAGTAATCAATATGGACTTCATCGTAGGATTACTCGTACCCAATGTAAGTTCGAGTCGATATGGGTGATTCTTGATAAGCTTACAAAGTCAGCCCATTTTCTGCTAGAACTACATCCTCAGAGGATTACGCGAGGCTTTATATTAAGGAGATAGTACGACTACGTGGTGTCCCTGTATCTATTATCTTGGATAGAGGATCTCAATTTACAGATAACTTCTACAAGTCCTTCCAAAAAGGATTGGGGACTCAAGTAAGTCTTAGTACAACATTTCATCCCCAAACTGATGGACAGGCCGAGCGCGCAATTCAGGCGCTTGAGGATATAATACGAGCATGTGTGCTGGATTTTAAAAGAAGTAGGGATAAACATCTACCTCTTATCGAGTTTGCGTATAATAATAGTTACTACTCCAGTATCCAGATGACTCCATACAAGGCTTTGTATGGGCGTAACTGCAGATATCTTATAGGGTGGGTTGATGTTGGAGAACCTGGGTAATATGAGCCAAACCTTGTTTAGCAGGCCATAGAAAAAGTAAAGCTTATCTGGGAGTGACTATTGACAGCTCAGAGTCATCAAAAATCATATTCTGATGCGCATCATTGAGATTTAGAGTTCGGGATTAATAACTGGGCATTCTAAAGGTGTCACCTATGAAGGTATGATGAGGTTTGGCAAGAAAAGCAAACTTATTCCACGGTATATTGGGCCTTATAGGATCATTCGAAGAGTGGGCCAAGTAGCTTATGAGTTAGAATTTCCCTTGGAATTGGAGTCCATCCATCCGTTTTTTCACATATCTATGTTACGAAAGTACATTGGCAATCCTACCCGAGTAGTGCCCACGGATGATGTATAGATTACAAAGGACTTGTCGTAGGAGAAAATTTCGGTTGCCATCTTAGAATGACAAACCTGCAAGCTACAAAATAAGGATGTGGCCTCCGTGAAAGTACTTTGGAGAAACAACAATGTGGAAGAAATGACTTCGGAGGCTGAGGAAAACATGAAGTCTAGATATCCCTACCTATTTTCTCTTATAGAGAAGGGTCCGACTGAGACATCATAATCATAAGTTACGTCTATAAATTCTTGTGTTGGTTATTGTCGTTGGTCATGTTAGGCCATTGTTGTTATTGATAATTGTGGTCCGGTTTGGCATTGGATTATTAAGATTCTACAGGGAGAGTTGGTAGTGGTGTTGTTACAAAGGTGACCCTGCCAAAGTTATATGGACCACGGGGATTTGAACATTTGAGGATGAATTTTCTAAGGATGGAAGGATGTTACATCTTGCGTTTTCGTACTTTAAAAGTTCGTTTTCAGTTAACCGACGTAGACTCGAGGATGAGATCATATTGACGTTAACATAATTATGCTATTTATAATAAGCGATAAATAAGTGTTATAAAGGATAAAAGGGTACACAGATTAAAGAAAACGAGTTCGTTGAAAGTGGCCAATTTGGAATAAAATACGGATCAAGCGATAATACCCGATAAGGAAGCCTTACTTTGGAAAAGTTAACCGGATGTTTACTTATGCGTTAGAGGGCTCGGATGTGATTTTCGATGATTCGGTTAGCTTCGGGGTATGATTTGTGACTTAGGAGTGTGATCGGAAGTGGTTTTGGAGGCCCGGTGTAGAATTAGGCTTGAATTGGCGAAGTTAGTATTTTGGCGAATTATGGTTGTAGGTGAGATTTTGATCCGAGGGTCAGAATGGAATTCCGAGAAATACGGTGGCTTTGTTATGTGATTTGGGATGTGTGTATAAAATTTCAGGTAATTCGGAGGTGATTTGGTTGGGTTTTTGATCAAATGCGTGTTTTGGAAGTTTTAGAAGAACTTAAGCTTGAATTCGATGTAATTGGATGGTTTTGGTGTTTTTGAGGTGTTTTGGTGATTGGAAAGAGTTTGGATAATGTTTTAGGATGTGTTGGTGCTTTTGGTTGAGGTCACAGGGGCCTCGGGGCGATTTCGGATGGCTAACGGGAAGTTTTGGAACTTGAGTGATTGCAGATTTCTTTGCTGCTTCTGGTGGTTTCGCACCTGCGGCTTGGGGACCGCAGTGCGGAAGGAAAGGCGCAGATGCAGTTTTAAGAAGGAGAGTGATGAACCGCAGATGCGGTATGGGGACCGCACCTGCGGAGTCGCAGATGCGACCATTTGACCACAGAAGCGGTTTTGGGAGAGAAAGGTTGGTACGCAGATGCGGCAGTATGCCTGCAACTGCAGAGCCTCATATGCGACTGGTGGACCGCAGATGCGGATTTGGGCCTTTACTAAATTTTTGCAGAAGCAGACTTGTGACCGCAAATGTGGTACCACAGAAGCGGTGGAGGGGTCGCAGATGCGAAAACCCCTGGGCAGAATGTATAAAAGGTTCTTCTTCGCGATTTTTGAAGGGTTTATTCATTTTAACTTCAGACTTGGAGATTTTTGGGCAATATTTGAGAGGTATTTCAAGGAGCTTCGATAAGGTAAGGATTTTGGACCTAAAACACGATTCTATGGTGTTATTTAATGAATTAGGACTGAAAATTTAAGGAATTAATGGACAAAAAAATGGAGGTTTAGGGCTTGAACTTAAGAGAGCTAAAATTTAGGATTTGAAGGGTTAATTGAACTCTGATTCTTGTATTTTTTATATGTATAAACTCGTGTGGAGATAAGGAGTCTAATGATGTGAAAATTTCTGAGTTTCGAGAAGTGGGCCTGGGGCTCGGGTTTTGCTAATTTCGAGATTTTTGATGTTTTTCGATTGTTTTCGCTTTGGCTTTGTTCACTTAGCCTACTATAATGTATTCGCTCTAGTTTTGGTCAGATTCGACATGCGAGGAGGCCGATTTGAGAGGCAAGGGCATAGCGAGCTAGAGTTTTGGCCGGTTTGAGGTGAGTAATGAATGTAAATGATGTCCTGAGGGTTTGAAACCTCGGATTTGCACATCGTAGTGCTATATTAAGGTGGGACACACGCTTGATGATGAGCGCGATGTCGTTTACTATTGGGGATTGGGACTTGGTCCATCCCCGAGTAATGTTTTTACCGCGTAATTGATTGGAGCTTATTTGATATCATCATTATTTGGACTAATAGTCATATCTGGGCTTTGTGCCAGCTATTTGAACCCTTCGGGGATTGCTATCACTGTTTTCTCACTATCTTGATATATTGCTTGAACTCAGTCCTATTGTTTGATACTGTTTTACAACTCAGCCACTTTTTCTTAGATTTGAAACTTAAATGATATTCTAATGATATTTTGGGCTGAGAACTACTATTTTATTATGGTCCGATGGGCTTATGTGATTTCTGGACTGAGCATGGGATCGGGCTGCGCGCCGCAACAGTATTATATTGATATTGATATGAGGTCGAGGGCCTAGTTGATGCCACGAGATGGCTTGATATTGCTCTTGGGCCGTAAGGGGCCCCTCCTGGAGTCTGCACACCCCAGTGAGCGCCGTCGATGGTAAATAAATGGATCGGGCTGCACGCTGCAACGGATACTAGAGAGTACCGTACTATGTGTTGCATTTATTTATTTGGCTATCATTTATTTTCTTATCTATTGTAGCATTTCCATATTTCAATTTCACTGGTTTATTGATTTCATACTTTTTGGTTTAAATTGCCATACTATAGATTACAATGTGTTTACCCATGATTTCTTATTCTCAGCCATTATTTAATTTTATTACTCACTG
Organism: Nicotiana glauca; assembly: GCA_026770625.1. NCBI lineage: Eukaryota > Viridiplantae > Streptophyta > Magnoliopsida > Solanales > Solanaceae > Nicotiana > Nicotiana glauca. The sequence continues at coordinate 14,059 of MU765473.1, read as the reverse complement.
GGTCGGAGTACTCACATTACTCCCTGCACCTTGCGTGCAGATCCAGGTGCACCTGAGGCTGAGTGAGGATTTTTTGTTGAGCAACGCATATCTGGGAGCATCGAGGTAGCTACATGGCATCCGCAGCCCTGATCTCTCCCTTCTATCCTTTGTTTTTATTTCGTATTCCCTTAGAGTGACATATATTCGACTGGTAAACCTGTATTTGAGGCTCAGACTTATGAGACCAGATCTTTTGGGCTATGTAGAAGAATTATTATTTGAAATTCCACATGTTTAACTCTTATTTCAGACTTCTAGTATTATAACTTGGTAATTTATCTGTGGTAGTCAATAATGTACTGTATGAGAATTGGGTTAAGGTTGTTAATTGGTCATGCTTGCCTAGCAGTGTGTTGGGTGCCATCACGACCGGGGTTGGGGTCGTGACATATATATGAAGTATTTTAAAAACAAATAGAATTTTAAGTAATTTTTGGTAATTTTTGAATTATGCGGGTAATCTATTAATTACCGGATTACAGAATATTACCCAGTTAACTAATAAGTGGATAAAAATTTAATATCACACCCCATGTGGCAAGAAGCCACAAAATGGAAATGACTAAGTAGTCACTTGCCAGATGACTAATATGTGATAATGAAGTCATAACTTAAGTTTTGATAGGATTTTTAAATTTTATCCATAACATTTAGAAGGAATTCCTTGTAAAGGCTTCAAAATAAAAAAATCTATCTTTGGCTTAGGAGCCAATGACGTTAAGCAGAAACATTCCATTTTCAAAATAAAGGCTTCATTAGGGGGGTGTTCATGGTTCGGTTTGGATCGATTTTTTCCTAAAAAGAAACCAAAACAAGTAAGTCGGTTTTTCAAATATTAGAACCAAACCAAACCAATTAAGTCGGTTTTTTCTCGATCCGGTTTATGTGGTTTTTTGGTTTTTTTATTTATTTGTCGGTTTTTTCTTAAATATAAGACATACACTACCAAACACACATTTCAGCGACCACATTTTAAACGTAACACTATAAAATCAATTGCCCTTTGAAAAATTTATTATTTACCAAGATATATTGATGATAGTTGAATCAAATAGTGATGAATAATTTAAGGACTCAATTAAAAATTTATTATTTTTAACATGAAATAGATTCTTACACTTAACAAAAAAAATTACCTATTAAACTAGAATGTAAAGGTAAAGAATTGTACTAAAAATGCAAACGATTAATATTTACTACAAAAATTTTAAAATGTTGTATAAAAGTATACATATATATAGGTGTAATAACAAATTTAAAATAGCTACTCCTATATTCGATTTATTTTATTTTTTTTAATTAAAATACAAACCAAACCAAATTTGATTGGTTTTTAAATTTCAAAACCAAAACCAAACCAAACCAAAAATTATCAATTATTTTGGTAGGTTTGGTTTGGTATTCAGTTTGGTTCGGGTTTTCGGATTTTTATTAACACCCCTAATTAGAAGCAAATTCATATAAACTTCAACAAATCCAAGCAAAGTTTCGTTCCAATTTCAGAGGCAGAAGCTTCATTTTCTCGTTGCAACATATTTCACGGAAGCAAAAGCTTCACTTCGATCAAATAATTCACGGAACATATATGTTAAGGCCCTCCCTTCTTTATTTTGGCATGGTCCATATGATACTGAAGAAACGAGAAAACACACATTACTCTATTCATAGAAATAGTAGGGGTGTCTATATTCTTGATTCCCATAAAAAATATTATTATTTTCTGTTCATGGGTCTTAAAATAATACGCAGTTGAAATTTATCAGGAAGAAATATTGAGATTATTATGTATTTTTCATGCATTTCATACATGTGCATTGACCCATGACTAGACGGCGTTATATACGCATATATATGTAATTATATATGTATATGGGATATCGGAAAAGGTTACAGCGTTATATACGCACCACCACCTGATCAGGTGGTGATGTGTCCACAGTAGCCGAGACGATATGAATGGATACTCTCAGTGGCTTGATGATATTATGTATATCCATACCTATGCATGACATGACATTTATACGCATGTGCGTGACGTTATAAGCATTTTAGAATTTACAAAGTTATTCAGATTTAAAGACGTGTTTCTATATTCCATGTTTCAACTCTTTCTGTTACGTACTAATTTTTATGCCTTACATACTCATTACATTTTTCGTACTGACGCCCTATTTCACGGGGCTTGCCTTTCATGCCTGCAGGTGGAAGTTGGCAAGCTGACGATCCCCCCTCCTAGGATCCCTGATCAGCGAGAGTTGGCGTGCTCCACTTGATTCAGAGCTTCTTTTGATTTTGGTACGATACATTTTTGTGTGTGTAGAGACATGTATATGTGTATATATATATATGTATATATATATATATATATATATATATATATATATATATATATATATATATATATATATATATATATATATGTATATATATATATATATATATGTATATATACATATGGGTATGACGTGGCTTAGTCCCGTCTTTGTACAGTTATGTTTCTATTAGAGGTCTGTAGACAGTATGTCTAGTTGGTTTATATGTGGCCTTGTAGGCATTTAGGTTTTGATGTATAGTTGTCTATAGCAGCCTTGCCGGCTCGCCCACTATATTCTGCATGTGTACGTACATATGCCCCGATGTATGTGTGTGTGTGTGTATATATATATATATATATATATACACACACACACACATATATATATGTATACACACACACAAACGTATCGTACCAAAATCAAAAGAAGCTCTGTATATATATGTGTGTGTGTGTGTGTATATATATATATATATATATATGTATATATATATATATACGTATATATGTATACACACACACAAACGTATCGTACCAAAATCAAAAGAAGCTCTGTATATATATATATGACGTGGCTTAGTCCCGTCTTTGTACAGTTATGTTTCTATTAGAGGTCTGTAGACAGTATGTCTAGTTGGGTTATATGTGGCCTTGTAGGCTTTCAGTTTTTGATGTATAGTTATCTATAGCAACCTTGTCGGCTCGCCCACTGTATTCTGCATGTATACGTACATTTGCCTTGATGGCAGGTTTCCTTCACGTATGTTATTTTTGTAATGCAGTAGATGTTATTCAGGTTTATATCATAGACGCATGCTTAGGGGTGTTTGACATGTAGGACTCAAGCACCCATCGCGGCCCATCGGTTTGGGTCGTGACAATAATGCTAAGTAATTATTTTAAATCACCTTCATGCATAAAAATCATTTTTATCATTTAATGAGCTATTTTTACAAATTATTTTATTAATTAATTGGGTATCTAACAAATAGACCCTTTAATTAGGTTTAAATTCGGACCGCAGCCCAATTCAAATTAGAACCCCCAACCCAATTGGTTTACTTTAGCCCACTTAAATCTAACCCGCCCTAACCCGAAACCAATCGTGACCGTTGATCTAAGAGATCAATGGTCCACATTAACTATTTCCTTTTTAATCTAAAGACCCCCCAAACCCTACTCATTTCTCTAACCCCCGCCGTCCCCAAATCCTCTCCCCTCTCATCTCTCTGAGACACTCTCAAACACTAAAGGTGCCGTCACTAGAAGCTTCTTCAAACCCCTTCGATTCTTGACCAGATATGGGGTTATCTGTTGATTTACTTTCTTATCTAGCCTCTCACCTCTTCTGGTTGTTCGATTACGTTGATTTATGAAAGAATCTCGAAGAGATTCAACTCAGATTTGTTTGAAATCAATTATGAGTCTACCTACTGTCATCTCCATTTGTGAGTACTATTATCTTCATGTTAATGGCTCGAATATCTGGTTCCAAACCAATTTTCCTTCATCTCTATCATTCTCTTAAAACCCTAGTCTCTTCCTGCTCGAATCCGTTCAGATCCTTAGAGAAATGAGATAGTTTTAAGTTTATTTTGTTATTTCTCTTAAAAAACTTTATATGTTTCTTATTATTAACCGATTTTTTTGTCTTATCTAAAACTAGGTTTTCACCCCATTAAGTTTCTGAGAAATACTAATTTTTCAAATGTTTAACCCTAATATTTTTGTTTGCTCAACAGATTCTTATGATTATGTTCTTTACCCTTGGGTTTTGATATCTAACGGGTTTTGTGTGAAAAAATCTTAGACATTTAAATGCTTTCAACTATCATTTTCCTCTTTACTATTTCGACTGATTCTTTTTAGTTTCATCTCCATGCCTATGACATATTCTCGGGTTCTGATTCTCTGACTATTTATCATGCTGTCTTTTGCCCTTTACCTTTAACGCTATAAATTAAGTTGTTAATTGATTAACTTACCTGAATTAGGGTTTGAATTTAGTAACCATATTTTCTTATTTAAAGATTTACTTGCTCTTACCCTATTTATGTATCCGTATTATTAGTGTAACGACCCGACCGGTTGTTTTGAGTACCAGCGCTCCGTTCAGCAGTCGGAGGCCATGAACAACTTCATTTCAGATATTATGACTTGTACGTGTGGTTGGAATTAAATTTCAAGAAGTCCCGAGTAGATTTGGGAAGAGAATTCTCATTTTNGATTGGGTTTTGAATAACCCGGGAGCGTTTTGGCGCCTATTGTGGAAGTTAGTATTTTAGAAGAAATTTCATAAGTTTGGTTTGAAGTGCATTTCAGTGTTATCAATGTCCGTTAGGAATTCCGAGACTGCAAATAGCTCCATATAGTAATTCTGGAGTTGGGGGCGCGATTGGAAGTGAATTCGGAGGTCCGTAGACCATTTTAAAGCCATTTGGCTAAAGATAGAAAGTAGAAGGTTTTGGAGAGTTTGACCGGGGAGTTGACTTTTTGATATCGGGGTCGGAATCAAATTCCGAAAGTTGGAGTAGGTCCGTAATGTCAAATATGACTTGTGTGCAAAATTTGAGGTCAATCAGACGTGATTTGATAGGTTTCGGCGTCGGAAATAGAAGTTGGAAATCTTAAAGTTCATAAACTTGAATTTGGTGTGTAATTCGTGATTTTAGCGTTGTTTGATGTGATTTGAAGCCTCGAGCAAGTTCAGAATGTGTTTTGGATTGGTTGGTATGTTTGGTTGGGGTCCCGGGGGCCTCGAATGGATTCCGGGAGGTTAACGGATCGAAAATGGAATTTTGAAGAGGGCTGAAGGACCTGGTTGCTGGTATTTTCGCTTCTGCGGTTGGTTGACCGCAGAAGCGAGTAGGGAGCTGGAGATGCGGATTTTTCTCCAAGGCTTGAGGACCGCAGATGCGGTCTAATTTCCGCAGAAGCGGAACCGCATCTGCGGAAGGGGCATCGCAGAAGCGGATTTGAGGGCCCTGGGGAAGGATCGCAGATGCGGTCAAGGCTCCGCAAAAGCGGAACCGCATCTGCGGTGATGCGATCGCAGAAGGGGAATGGTGGCTTAGCTAGGGAAGCCGCAGAAGCGGCCTTATGACTGCAAAAGCGGAGCCGCTTAAGCAGCTATATTTCCACAAAAGCGGAAAGTTCAGAAGGTAGAGGGGTCAATGTAAAGTCGGATTTTTGCTCATTTCTCTCATTTTCTTCACTTAATTTGGCGATTTTGGAGGGATTCAACGGAGGGTTTTCATCAACAATGTTAAGGTAAGTTATTCCCACCTATTATAAGTTAAATACATTGACCATGTATGAGATTAAGCATGAGAATTAGTGTAAATATTGAGGTTTTGGTTGAAAACCTAGAAAATTATAATCTTGAATTTTGGCCACGATTTTGAGTATGGAATTAGGATAAAATTATATATTTCAGTCCCTAAGGTCATGGGTAATCTTTATCTCCGAGAAAATTTAGATTCCGGGCCCGTGGGCCCGAGGGCATTTTGGTCATTTCACTGAACAAAGTTGGGAATTCGTATAATCTGAATTGTTAATAAGTAATTGAGTATATTCTCATTAGTTATCGTTAAATTGGCTAATTTGGGTGCGTTGTGCGTTGGTTCAAGCCTTCGGAAGGATGTAGAATGCCGATTCGAGTCTTCGGAGCGAGGTGAGTCTCCTTTCTAATTCTTTGAGGGGGAAATTACCCCATAGGTGAGTTAAATTGATTATCTGCTCCTAGTTGTAGGGGCTACGTGCGCACGAGGTGACGAGAGTCCGTGCGTAGCTACTATTATGCTATTGTCCGGGTAGTTTAGGACCCAAAAGCATGCTTTACGTGGAATAAATGTGAAATCATTGATAGCTCTGATTGCTTAAATCACATTAAATTGATAATTGGATTTTCTAAAAGACTTAAGCTTCGTTTTCTAAAAA
>MU765459.1:125002-139631 GCA_026770625.1 Nicotiana glauca | reverse complement strand
GATTTTTGCCCTATATGAGAATTACTTCCAAAAATTCAAAATAAAATAGTTTTGTGTTGTGTGTGATTTTTTTTTGTGTGGATTTTCGTGTTATTTTTCTTTATTGATTGTATTTGTCTGGACGTGTTTATTTGTTAAATTAATATAAAAATACAAATATGTTGCATTTGAATTTATGATTTATTAGGAGCAATTAAGTTTGTCTTACAAAATGAAAAAATCACAAAAAAAAAATATGTATTTTGCATTTTTTTTAGCATTTAAGGTCTAGTTGTGTGATTTATTTTTAATTGATATTTAATTGTGTGTGTTAATTGTTAGTAGAAGTTAATTAGTATTTTATAAGTTAATTTGATTTTATAATGTAATTTAGAATTTTGGTTTTTAATAAATTGGGAATTAAAAAGAAAAGAAATGGAAATCAAAGAGAAAATCGGACCAGGCCCACCCCAAACCAGCCCAAATTTCACCCCTTTTACCTGACCCAAGGCGGTCTGTCCCCATGCCCAGCCAAACGATGCCGTTTCAAGCCCCGTTAATCCAGACCGTTCACTCTAATTGATCGAACGGTCAAGACCATCTTTCATAACCCATCAATCTAGCTCGACCCGTTACCATCTCTCAACCCGCCCCGTATCACCTTAAACGACCCCGTTTAGTTTTAAGTGGTTCCATCAGGACCGTTGGATCCCATCATCCAATGGCCCTGATTAATCGAGGCTTTTAATATACCCAAATACCTTACCCTACCCCCCAAACCAAACCAGACCCTCTTCACCTCTGCGTCTCTAACCTAGAACACCTTCAGAGACCCCAACCTTCCTCCGCCACCGGAAATCGCCCCACGGCGGTTCCGGTGGCCCAAACACCTCCACCTTCACACCATCGAACCTCCACGACCTCCCCATTCCAATCCCGTGCCCACCTTCCTTCGAATCTAGCCCAGTTGCCTCGAATCTCAATTTTTGGTCAAGAACCCTAGCGCCTCCACAAGATCCCCGGTGGCGGCGCCACCTTCAAACGCCTCCATCTTCATACCATACCATCACCAGACCTCCCTCATCCCATACCCGTCACCACTTTCTTTCGAATATCACTCCAACTCTTTGAATTTTGGATCAGACGAGCGGAGCCCTAATTCTAACTCAAAAACCAAACGAGCCGCGAGGATCTTTGGACTAAATTGGAGTTTAGTCGTATGCTTTCATTATTGGAAACATGCGATTAAGGTCCACTTCAGTACAAAGCAAAGTGACGAGGAATTTTTGGTCCTGGTCCGCCTGAGTTCCGGGTATTTTCAATCCCCTTTTCTTTTGTTATATTTTTGTTTAATTTTCATGCTTCTTCTCCTCCTACTTCATTTTTTGTTTCTATGTCTGTTTGATTTAAGCCAATTCATTTGAAAATTAATGCATCACAATGTTAAATTGATTAGTCTGCCTGAATGTTCAAGTTTAGAAATTAGTTCGTTACTTAGTCGGTAATAGCATTAAATTGAATCGTCAATCTCTGAGTTCTGTTGGTTTTTTAGTTTTAATTAAATGTATGTTTTAGAACATTAGTTTTAGTTCACTTACCTCAGTAACTGATTGAGTTTGGTAGGTTTGAATTGGTTATAGCTGCATCTCTAGTATAGGTTTCGAGGGTGATTTGGAATTTGAAGTTTAAAAATGTGCTAGCTTGAGTGGCTTGTCAGATGAGTGCTAGTGAACCATTAAACTATTGAATTTGTTTAATGGTGATGGGTTGGTTTAAGTCAGAAATTTAAGAGAAATGATTAAACAATATACTACCCATAACCATTGAATTAAATAAGAGAATAGACATATTCTGAGTGGAGAATTCAGGGAATGTCATGGTCAAGAAAGGATTTCTTAATATTTTAAGTGTTTAAACAGGCTGGAGACGAGTGGAGTTGATGGAGATAAATAGGAACACTTTGGACAGAATACGGGGGGTTTTTTTGGTCTCTTCGTGGTCAGATGGAAAAGAAAAAGATAGAATATAAATCAGTTTTAAGAAAATATAGCAGAAACAAAAAAAATACTATTATGTAGGTATTCCTGAAATCATTTTTCAGATTCCATCATTGGCTTCAAGTCTCTAGATCATTTAGGATCGAAGCTACTTGAATCTCCTTGTTCCGTTCGATATTTGGGATTTTAAAGCAGTTCGAGTCCTCTAGAGGTTGATATATCAGTCTCGTTTGGTTAAAAAACACTTCTGGAATCATTGAGTTATTTCTAGGTTGAGATCGACTGTGTTTGTTGATGTTTGTGATTGCTGGATATCAACTGTTGTTATTTGCAGCTGATCCCTTCTTCTTCATTGTTTTCCACTTCCAGGTACACTTCTTTGAATTGCTTCGACGTAACTTTGAGTTTGAAGTCGAATTGTGAAGTGCTCACCAGATTTAAACTCATTTGGATGTTGTCTATTGTTTACAATTCAATAGTTGTTAATAAATAGATGTAGTTGATGTTTAGTTATTTGTTTTGTATTATAATAACAAAGGGTACGCATGGACCATATAAGTAGTGATTTGGACTATTAAACTATTAGATGCATTTCTATGTGAATTCCATAGTTAGTAGCTTTTAACTTTTATTGGTTCACGTTACTTGAATAGTATATTTTGAACTCATATTCAATTTGAACTGGGTTGTGAAAACAGAATGTAGGCCATGCTACGTTAAATTCAGGGCTAATAAATGTTGAGTAGTGCAAGTTTGACACCAATAAGTTGATTTCAAATGTTGGCATTTTCTTATACTATGTCTTTAAGTTCAAAATCTCGAGGTAGGTATTAGTTGCTGCGCGATTAATTCACTGAGCGCTCTAAATACTTGTGGAAATTAATTAGCCTAAGCACCATCGAAATATGGAGCTAGAGACCATCAATTAGTCATTCATTAATCTGAATAGACTGACACTGTTTCTTCTATTATAAAATCAGAGTGTAATCAGAACATTTTAAAATAAATTTAGCCACTGTAGGATTAAGTTGAATCTCTATTTTGTATGAGTTCTACTGACAGAATTAAGGCTTAACAACTTAGCTTTGTTGATTTGGGCCCCAGTGCCTTATTGAGTGGCCCAGATCCAGTTTGAGTGCCTGTACGTTTGGGCTTGGGCCAAGGTCTGCGATTGACCAATTTTGTGGTCTTGTTGGGCTCATCTTGGAGCCCAATGTTTAGATTGGATGCAGAATTATCATTTGACCTATTAAAAATTAATTAGGATCTTTTCTTTACTATTAGAGACAAATAAAAAATAGAAAATCCCAGTCATTTTAGGACTGCCTTTTAATTAACAAAAATGAGACGAGCTTCGCCATATAGAACGCATAAAGTGCGGGGCCCTCAACAAATGTCTATACTAAAACACTTAGATTTCGGGATAGGCCGTTTAGCGAATTTTACGGCTTTCCCCAAAGATAATAATGCGTTAGTCACTTTAGGCGCGATTTTAATAAAATTACATTCTTAAACTCGGGTGCGCATTTATGTGACCCAAATCCAAATCTCAATGGAGTCGAAATGTACTAACAACCACGGGTGCATTGATTGCGACGTGGTTCGAGATGCATTTTCACGACGTTGTAATTCTATTAAAAATAATAATAAAAGCGGTTTAAAGTTGATAAAAGCGCATAAATTATAACATGTATTAAAATCAGATATTTAGCCATTACAACAATTTAAGCGACCGTGCTAGAACCACGGGATCCGAGGGTGCCTAATACCTTTCCTCGGGTCAACAGAATTTCTTACTTAGAATTTCTGGTTCGCAGACTTCATTTGGAAAGTAAAAAATTTCCTCAATTCGGGATTCAAGATAAACCGGTGACTTGGGACACCAAAAGCCAAACCTTTCCCAAGTGGCGACTCTGAAATAAATAAATAATCCCATTTCGAATAATGTCACTTAAATTGGAAAAACTCCCTAATATATCACCCTTCGGGGTAGGTGCGCAAAAAGTAGGTGTGACAGTACTAGGGGTGAAACTCTCTTACTATATAAAGGGGAAGCTTTTATTTAGATATGGTATTGTAACACACATACAAGGCAATATAAAATTATTTCTAGCTACTGAAAAGTCTTTACTTTATTTTTGTTCTTTATTCTTGATTGGCTTCAAACCCAAGATCCAACCGAGGGGAAAAACTATTACCAAATCCAAGTTCAAGCTAGGTCATAACGTTACGACTGGTTTGATTATTCATTGTGTCTTTAACTCGTTTATCTAGAGTTCTTGGTTATTTGTGTTGAATCAATCCGTATATATTTAAAATCGCGTATAAATTCAATTGTTATCCATTTTAAAGGGTAAATAGTTTAGCGCCCACCGTGGGGCTAAGGATAATAGTGGTGGTTTGATACAAATTTTCATAACACACTCTATTTTACGCTTGTTCTTTAAGGTTTCAATCTCATGTCAGCTAAAAAATGTCAAACTCTCAGTTTGCTCACTTGAACGTTGAGGCTGAGTCTGTCCATCATGACGAAAATAACAACCTGGTGCCTAGAAATGAGGTGCCCCTTGTTGATCCTAACAGAGCCCTAGCCACCTATCCAATCGAAGCCAAATCATAGATTGCTATCAACGCCTACCTTTAAACTGACCTTCCAAACAGCGTTCGTGGAGGCCCTTGACCAGTAGTTTGAGAAACTCCCAAAGGCAAAGGTGATAGGATAAGCTTTCAACTAATCTTCGAAATGTTGTAGGCTCAACATGCGGCAATAGCACATGTATAGAATCAAGGCCACCCTCCTAGTAGGGTCGAGCCTGAATGGTCCTGGGATAACACCCGAAGAAACAAGAAAACCACCGAGAGATCGGGTGAAGCTGAGCCCGAGGCCAACCCCAAGATAATGAAAATGCTTGAAGCATTGACGAAGCGGGTGTAATCATGTGAAAGGAAAAATTGAGGCAAACGACAAAAGGTGGAGACATATAACTCCAGGGTCAATCAAATCCATGGAGCACCCCTGATATTAAAGGGACCGGATTCTAAGAGGTTTATACAAAAGCCTTTCACTCCGAGTGTTGCACTGAAGCCGATCCCAAAGAGGTTTCGTATGCCTGATATTCCAAAGTATAATGGAACCACAGATCCAAACGAGCATGTGACCTCCTATACATGTGCCATAAAGGGAAACGACTTGAAAGATAACAAAATCAAGCCGGTTTTGCTAAAGAAATTCGTGGAAACTCTGTCAAAAAGAGCGATCATATGGTATCACAACTTACCCCCAAATTCTATTGATTCGTTTGCTATGCTTGCAGATGCTTTTGTGAAGGCCCATGCAGGAGCCATCAAGGTCAAAACCAGGAAATCAAATCTTTTAAAAGTTAAGCAAAGAGATAATGAGATGCTCAGGGAGTTCGTATCAAGGTTCCAGATAGAATGGATATACCTGCCTCCGGTTGCCGATGATTGGGCCTTTCAGGCATTCACTCAAGGACTTAACCCCCGAAGCTCCTTGGCTTCGTAGTAGCTAAAGAAAAATTTGATAGAGTACCCAATAGTAACTTGGACCGACGTCCACAACTAATATCATTCAAAAACCAGAGTCAAGGACGACCAACTCGGATCCCTTTTTGGGTCTGTTTATCCCGCTAGAACTGACGATAGGTGCAAGAGAGTCATCATTCATCAATCGAGACCAACCTGAGACCGATATCATCCATACAACGGAGATCGAAGGGGAAACGGGTCTAGGCATCACCTTACGAGGAAAGATAGGAGAGCCGATTGAGGGTCCAATAACCGAGGATTGATGAGAAAAAATAGTTTCGATAGGCCGCTCGGGGCCAGGGAAGCACCAAGGTTGTCATAATATAACTTCAACATAGAGGCTGCCAACATCGTTTCGGCCATCGGACGCATCAAGGTAACCAAGTGGCCTTGACCATTGCAGTCTGACCCTAATTTTATGTGTAAGTATCATAGCACTATGGCCACATGATCGAGGATTCTCGGTAATTAAAAGAAGAAGTTGGCAGGTTGTTCAATAACGAGAACCTACGAGAATCTCTGAGTGATCAAGCCAAAAATCACTTCAAAAATAGGGACACCAACAAACAGACCAAAGAAGAGGAACCTCAACACGTCATCAACATGATCATTGGAGGGGTCTATACCCCTCAAGGGCCAACGATAAAAGGCACTAAAGTATCTATCATGAGGGGAAAACGCACCCAAAATTATATGTTAAAGGGAACCGTTTCATTCAATGATGAAGATGTTGAGGGCATCGTATAACCTCATAATGATGCACTAGTAATATCCGTACTAATCAATAAATCTCGAGTAAAACGTGTGTTGATTGATCCAGGTAGCTCGTCCAATATCATTAGATCGAGGGTTGTAGAGTAGTTGGGGTTACAAGACCGAATAATGCTAGCAGTCCGGGTGTTGAACGGATTTAACATGATATGTAGAACCACAAAATGGGACATAAAACTACCATCGGGACCGTCCAAGAAATGAAATTATATGTGATCGAGGGGGACATTAGGTATAACACTCTATTCGGAAGACCATGGATTCACAGCATGAGGGTGGTACCTTCGACCTTATACCAGATGTTGAAGTTCCCTACACCGGGATGAATCAAGACGGTATACGCAGAACAACCAGTTGCAAAGGAGATGTTCGCAGTCGATGAAGTAATCCCGGTACCCGCTATCTCAATATTAACGGGCGCAGGACTGACCAGAAATACCGAAGTTAAATAGCAACTACTGGTGTCGATCCCAGCCGGACTAGAGGAATGAGGAGTCGATGAAGAAGATAATATAGAGTTCTGAGATCATTCATATCACCTGATGATACCGACGCTACCAAATCGACGGTCGAAGAGTTGGAAAAAGTCACATTTATCGAACACATACCTGACCGAAAGGTATACCTGGGCACATAGTTACACCCGAGCTCAGGAAAAAGATCACTGATTTTCTTAAAACTAACATAACTTGTTTCGCTTGGTCCCATATTGACATGACAGGGATCCCGCTGGAGGTAACCACTCATAAGCTGAGTTTGGACCCGAAGTTCCACCCAGTTAAACAGAAATAGAAACCTTAGTCTGAGGTCAAGAATGCATTCATCAAGGACCAGGTATCTAAAATCCTTAAAATAGAGTCCATTCAGGAAGTTAAGTACCCATACTAGTTATCTAACATATTGGTAGTACCTAAAAAGGGATATGAGCTAACAATGTGTGTAGATTTCAAACACTTGAACAAGGCATGCCCTAAGGATTATTTTTCTTTGCCTAACATCAATCGGATGATCGATATGATGGCCGGGCATGAGATACTCAGCTTTCTCGATGCCTATTTTGGGTACAACCAAATTCAGATGGACCCGGGAGACCAAGAAAAGACCTCTTTTATCACTAAATTCGACACCTATTGTTATAATGTAATGCCATTTAGATTAAGGAGCGTCAGTGCCACCTATCAACGCCTAGTAAATCGAATGTTCGAAGAATAGATGGGGAAATTAATGAAAGTTTATATTGATGATATGTTAGTTAAGTCCCTGCGAGTAGAGGACAAAACATTTGTAGGAAACCTTCGACATATTGAAGAAATACATTATGAAGCTTCCTCAGGTTCATGGTATCCAATTGGGGAATCGATATCAATCCCGACAAAATCAATGCCATAGAAGATATCACCGTGTTGAACAACGTCAACGCCGTTCAAAGGCTAACCGGGCGTATAGCCGCTTTGGGTCGGTTCATATCAAGGCCCTTGAACAAAATTCATCGGTTCTTCTCAGTGTTGAGGAAGAATAATAATTATTCCTGGACCCTAGAATGCCAACAGGCATTGGGAAGAGCTCAAATGGTACCTATCAAATCCTCCCCTGCTGCACACTCTGAAGGTGGACGAACAAATGTACCTTTACTTGGCGGTTTTCGAGGTGGTAGTAAGTGGAGTATTAGTCCGGGAAGATAAAGGTACGCAATTCCCTATTTACTATGTTAGTAGAACTCTAGGCGAGGCCAAAACAAGGTACCCTCACCTGGAAAAATCGGTGCTCGCTTTAATAATTGCCTCTAGAAAGTTAAAACCATGCTTTCAATGCCACCCCATATGTGTCCAACCTCTTACCCACCGAGGAATATCATGCAAAACCCGAGCTCTCGGCCGATTGGTCAAATGGACCATCGAAATTGGTGGGTACGATATCGAGTATCGGCCGCAAACTGCCATTAAATCTTAGATTTTGGCCGACTTTACATTGGCCTTAATACCCGAAGCCGAAAGGGAATTACTGTTAAACTTAGGGACTACCTTGGGAGTTTGGACCCACTTTACAGATGGTGCTTTGAACGCAAAAGGCTCCGGGCTTGGCATCATGTTGACGCCACCTACATGCAATGTAGTTAAGTAGTCTACTAGAACTATAAAATTGACTAATAACGAGGCCGAGTATGAGGCCATAATTGCATGTCTCGAACTTGCTAAAATCCTTGGAGCCGAGGTGATTGAAGCTAAGTGCGACTCCCTCCTCGTGGTGAATCAAGTTAATGGCAAGTTCGAAATAAAATAGGAACAAATGTGAAGATACTTAGACAAGTTACATGTAACACTGTATCAATTCAAGGAACGGACCATGCATCACGTTCCCTAAGATCGGAATAGTGAGGCTGATGCTCTGGCTAACTTGGGTTCGTCGGTCAATATCAACAAATTTAGTTTGGGAACAGTGATAAAACTCATGAAGTATGTAATAGAATAAGGCCATGCCGAAGTAAATTTGACGAGTTTAACTTGGGATTAGAGGAACAAATACATAGACTACTTTAAAATCATAAAATTGCTTTCGAATCCCAACTAATCGAGAGCCTTGCGTACAAAGGTTGCTAGGTTTATCTTGATTGAAGGGACATTGTTCAGAATAACATTTGACGGACCGTTAGCCAGTTGCTTGGGGATGGGAGGTACCGAGTATGCCTTGAGAGAAGTTCATGAAGGCACTTGCGGGAACCATTCAGGGGTGGAGTCTTTGGTTCGGAAATTTATCGAGGCCGGCTATTACTGGATCAAAATGGAGAAGAATGCGAAGGACTTCGTATGAAAATGCGACTATTACCAGAGACACGCACCGATGATCCATCAACTGGGAGAGCTACTCCACTTGACCTTATCCCTGTAGTCATTTATAAAATGGGGAATGCACATCGTCGGTCCTCTATCGTGTTCACCCGGTGAGGCACAATTCATATTATTCATGATTGATTATTTCTCCAAATGGGCCGAAGCTCAAGCATTCGAGAAAGTTCGTAAAAACGAATCATTGACTTCATCTGGGACCATATAATATACTGATTCGACATACCATCTAAAATCGGTTGCAATAATGGGAGACAATTCATCGGCAACAAGGTAAATAAGTTTTTCGAAGATCACTAGATTAAGAAAATACTATCAATACCTTACCACCCTAGTGGAAACGGATAAGCAAAATATACGAACAAGACCATACTTCAAAACCTAAAAAACAGGTTGACCAATGCTAAAGGAAAATGGAAGTAAATTTTGCCCAAAGTCTTGTGGGCATACTGTATGACCTAGAAGTCTAGTACCGGGGCCACCCATTTTTATTGATCTACAGTGCCGAAGTCTTGATACCAATCGAAGTGGGATAACCAAGCCTTAGGTTCCACTATGTGACATAAGAGTCAAATAGCAAGGCCATGATTACGAGCCTGGAACTATTGGACGAAAAACGGGAGGCTGCCCTGGTCCGGTTGGCCGCACAGAAACAACGGATAGAAAGATATTACTCCCTCCATTTCAAATTAGATGAGTTTACTTTCCTTTTTAGTTTGTTCTAAAATAAATGGTACATTTCTAAATTTAAAAATAATTTAACTTTAAACTCTTCATTTTACCCATTTTAACCTTAATAAGAAGCTTTTATAACCACAAAAATGTCATGGCCCCACAAAGTTTTTACCCCTTAAGTTTTTAAGATCAAAAATTTTAAAAGTTTTTTTTTCTTCTTAAACTCCGTGCCGAATCAAAATGGCTCATCTAAATTGAAATGGAGGGAGTACAACCGAAGATCTAACCTCTGACACTTCCAAATCAGGGACATGGTGTTGAGAAAAGTAACATTACATACCCAGAACCTGAATGAGGGGAAGCTGGGACTGAATTGGGAAGGACCATATCGAGTCATCGGAATTACCGACAAAGGTTCGTACAAACTCGAAGCAGGAAACGATATGCAACTACCAAACAGCTTGAATGTGACACACTTAAAGCAATACTACTGCTAAGGTACAAACTTAATTATTCTTTAATCATATTATGAATCAGACTAACATTTGTAGGTAAACAACCAATAATGGATATGGATGTTAGGTTTGAAATCACGCATTGTACTCTTTTTTCCTTGAATCGTTTTTGTCCTAAAATGGGGGTTTTTGGCAAGGTTTTTAATGAGGTAATAGTAAGTATGCTAACTTAGATTTGAAGGTCAGTCTCAAACCAGAATCAATGGGTATTCACTTCGCATCAACAGCATCTGAGCCTTCTCAAGCTCGACCTCGAACACTAGGGGACATTACCCTCGGATTAAGGTTTTTAGCAAGGAAAAAAAAACCTTGTATGTGAGAAGCTAAGTCTTGGTGGTTAGGATTCATTGTAAGGGCCAAATGGTCGATCATGAATCGTGCCCAGATAGTCCACTTTAGCAATGCTACAAACTTTTACACACTTTCGATCATGTACTTTACATACTGAAATTAAAGGAAGTTCCGCCTTACTATTACACATTTTCTCGCCTCTTAAATTTTGGATCCTAAGAGCCCACGGGCTACCCCTATTCGGGGACTATCGAGTCCAAGGGCTACCCCTACTCGGGGACTTCCACTCGAAGAAAATTTGGATAACCTAGGATACCAAATCCCGGAGGCACTAAAACTATTGGATGGTGCCCAAATACAAAAGGCTACGACTACCCTAAAAATGGCTCGAAGGCGTTCGAAGCTCGTAATCAGAAAATAAAGCCTTTAAAAAACTCAAAACCTGCAAAAAAGTTACCCTTGGCAAAAAGTATCGTCTAAAGTCACTTATGCAACTTGAAAGCTTCCGGTCACATCGAGGTCTCAAAACTTCGAGCAAACGTAGTTGTATCGAAGCCGGGCTCTAGGCTAAGGCATTTTATTCTACGCTAAAATATTAGAAACATTACATGAATAGAAATTATGAAAAAATGCTGGAAAAGTAAAGACACGAAATTTCCAGGAAGTGAAAATTTCATATATATTTCGGAATATATTTACGTTGGCCCAATAAAAATGCCCTCAAAATAAACAAAAAAATGAGATAAAAACTAAAAAGGTACTAAGGCATCGTGTATGGTCTTCACTGGGGCCCTACTCGTCGCCGGAACTGTTGGAGCCTTCGGATCCCTTGGAAGCCTCAGAGCCTTCGGCACCTTCGGGCTCGTAAAGCTTCTTTGCTTCGGCTTCGAGTTTATTCGCTTCCTCCGTATCAGCCGATAAGTCGAAACCTCGGGCGTGTATCTACTCGAGGGTCTCCCTTCGGGATAACCACTTCATATATTCAACCTTTGTCTTTAAGAGGATCTCGGATGCCTCCACATCTGCCTTGTATTGGGATACCATTTCTTCAGAACCAATGAAGGTTATGTCCAACTTGGACTTTAGTGCCTCATATTCTCTACCGAGGGCATCCTGCTCTGCAACAGCCGAGGTCAGCTATGCTTGAAGACCGTCATTCAGTTGAGACCATTTGTCCGGGCCTGCTCATTGAGCTCGAACTTGAGCTATCTGGTTTCCAAGTGGTACCTGATGAAGCTCTCCTGGTGAAGAACTGAATCCTATAAAGCAATGGAACTAAGTAAAAGAATCAAAAGAGAACTTAAGTGATTCATAAAGAGAGTTTGAAGGTGTTAGATCCTTACCTGGTTCAATAGCTTTTGTGCCTCGTTGAAGAGACTCGATGTGCCCACCTCATTCATCTTTTCCTGGTCTTCCTTAGTTACCAGGCATCAGAGGTAGCTGACTATGCCTACCGGAGCGGACATGACTCGGGCATCCGCTGGAACTATAACAACCATCCTCTTACGCTCGGGGTCCACACTCGGCACGGGAAATTTCTTTAATAATCT
Organism: Nicotiana glauca; assembly: GCA_026770625.1. Lineage (NCBI taxonomy): Eukaryota > Viridiplantae > Streptophyta > Magnoliopsida > Solanales > Solanaceae > Nicotiana > Nicotiana glauca. Next base: position 127,464 of record MU765459.1, on the reverse strand, counting down.
CGGGATCGAACTCGGCCCGCCAACTCCCGAGGACACGTCCTTCTTCGAGACCTCCAGGTGACCCAACCCAGAGAAATATTCTAGTGTGAACATATCCATGCCATCGAAGAAGGATTGGAGAGGGTCTTCTACACCTTGTGCTCCTTCATTTATTTTTTCTTTGCCCGCTTGGGCCTTTTCGAGCATGAACTCGGTATAGGAGGTCGTCTCAATGATATTGAAACACACTAGTTGCCTTTTTAGGACAGGAACAGTCTCTTGGGAAGTCGTAAACTCCATCTCCACTTCGATCCCTCGAACCAGAAGGGGATCGACCTCGTGGCCCCCTCCCCGGTCGTCGCCTACTGCACGGTAGGGGTCGATCCATAGGCGACGAAGATGCCATCTTATTCGGAATCGTCCCTGAGCCAATAAAGGAATTTATGGTCTGGTACCCTTGACTTGGTATTCTTCTTGGGCTTATGATCCCAGGTGGCCGCCCTTTTTTTATCTTCATCTCAGGATGAGAGGAACCTGAGGACTTTCTCTTTTTCTTCTTCTCCTCCTTTATGGTAGCCCCGAGCTGTCCAGAGACGGAGGGTTTGGTAGGAAAAGACGGATCTTCGTCCTCATCAAGCGGCCTAAGTTAAGTGTTCTTAGGCAAACCTACAAGAAAAGGGAGAAGTTAACACTATGTAAGTTAAAAGCAGGATGATAACAATTTTGGGTAGGAACCTCACCATGAGAACGGGCCTCCCATTTTCCTTTTGATAGCTTGCCTTAGTGCCCTCAGAGTTAGTCATCTGCTTACAAATCCCCTCGATCCACTTCTTGAATCGGGGGATTGCATCTGGAACTCGAGAACAACTACACGACCACGAGCGCAAATGATGAGAAAAAAGAAATATAAGGTAAGGAATACCTAAGGGAGATAATACTTACAGGATGCGTTCCATTTTTCGGGGGAATGGTAGAAACTCAGGGGAACTAGGTCTTCGGTCTTCACCCAAACGAATCGCCCCTGACAGTCTCGATCTCGGTCCTCGTCAATGATCGAGAAAAGAGCCTTGATTGCTCAGAGAATAAACTTGATCAGTCCCCCTCAAAAAATTCGGGGCATGTATAAATGGAGTAGATGGTCGAAGCTAAACTGGCGAGACTCAGTGTTGTTCACTAAGTAACGCAAGAGGATCATGATCTTCTAGAAATATGGGTGGATTTTCCTGAGACAGACCTCGTATCTCTCACAGAAAGGAAGAACTACGATATCCATTGGGGAGAGCATAAAGGGGTTAGTGTAAACACTCAAATAGCCCTTCACGTGAGTGGTTATATCATCGTGAGGCCCTAGGTTAGCTATATATTTACCCTCCCTCTTATACTCCGCTCGGACTACGGGTAAAGTTACTTTGGTGACAGAGCATTTGTATCTCGATGCTCCCTCACCCCCGTCTTGTTGGCTAGAGGTCTTCTCGAACTTAAATTCATCCCCTATCGAACAACCCCCGGGTATAAAACTTTTCATGAGGGGCTCTGGGGCCACTTCGAGGGCAGCCACCTCGACATCCATGGCCGGGTGGGAAAATGAAGGGCTCGTTTGCTGTGGTACAGACTTGGAAGTTTTGGCCATTGTAAATATGGAAAAAAGTATGAAGATTTGAAGAAGATGTATGAAGATTTGAAGAAGGCGTATGAAGATTTGAAGCTTATATATGAAGTCTGGGTTAAAAATCCAGGAAAAAATGTGAAAGTTTGAAGCTTAAATGTAAATACATGAAGGTTCAAAAAGTGAGAATGGATATTGAAGAAAGTTGAAAACTTTTGTAAAAATTCGCAGGTAAGAGCTTGAATCAGAAAGTGAAAGAAGTGAAGGGGCAAAGCTTTTATAGGGGAAACACAACTAATACACGTCATTTCATATTCAAAGTCAACTAGGCAATGATCGACACGTGTCCGACGTCACAACATCGCGACTTATGGGATGTTTTGATTTATTTGTCGTCTTGGTTGTAACGTGCGAATGAAGGAACTAGGTTCATCTATCGTTTCCTATCGTGTCAGCAAACCTACTCTCTGAGAAATGAGGGGACTATCTATATGTGAACAAGACTGGGAGCAACTGTCGCGCCCCCTTTTTCTCGTAAAATCGGGTTTATGACATTTGGCTGGGACAACTCTTTCCTTTTGGGCAAGGGGTTTGCAATTTTGAAGAGTCTCCACCTAATGATTTTAAGGTGCGTTAGGGCACTTATGGGGTTGAACTATAACTACATTTTTATAATCAGAGATAGGGTTAAGGCTTGAAATTATCCCAAGGGGAAGGTGTTAGGGACCCCTCAGGATCCATTAGTGTGGTTCCCGCCTAGATGGTTCTTTGTGAATTTGTGCAATTAACAAATAAGAAAATAAGGCTCAAATAAGAGGGGATTTTAAATACACATGTGTTTGGAAATAATAAAAATAAAACAAGGTTTGAAAGAGTT
>MU765459.1:64982-112907 GCA_026770625.1 Nicotiana glauca | reverse complement strand
GAAAGCTCTCCTCGCACTCATCCGACCATACGAATGGTGCACCCTTCTGCGTCAACTTGGTCAAGGACGAAGCAATAGATCAAAATCCCTGGACAAATCGGCGATAATACCCTGCCAAACCGAGGAAACTCCGGATCTCCGTAGCTGAGGACGGTCTAGGACAAATATGCACTGCCTCTATCTTCTTTGGGTCAACCTGAATACCATCACTAGACACCACGTGTCCTAGAAAAGCCACAGACCCAAGCCAGAACTCACACTTGGAGAACTTTGCATAAAGTTTCTCCTCCCTCAATCTCTGCAATATTACTCTCAAATGCTGAGCGTGCTCCTCCTAGCTACGCGAGTACACCAGGACGTCATCAATAAATACAATCACAAATGAATCTAGATACGACCGGAACACACTGTTCATCAAATGCATGAACGTAGCTGGGGCATTAGTCAGCCCAAAAGACATAACTAGAAACTCATAATGCCCATATCTTGTCCTAAAAGCTGTCTTCATAATATCAGAATCCCTAATCTTCAGCTGGTGATAGCCTGAACGAAGATCAATCTTCGAGAATACCCTCGCTCCCTGGAGCTGATCAAACAAATTATCAATGCGCGGTATAGGATACTTTTTCTTCACTGTTACCTTGTTCAATTACCTATAATCAATACACATCCTCATTGAGCCATCTTTCTTCTTGACAAATAACACCGGTGCACCCCAAGATGACACGCTCGGGCGAATGAACCTCTTATCTAGGAGTTCCTGAAGCTGCTCCTTCAATTCATTTAACTCAGCTGGTGCCATACGATAGGGAGGAATAGAGATGGGCTGAGTACCCGGCACCAGATCAATACCAAAATCAATGTCCCAGTCCGGCGGCATGCCCGACAGGTCTGCTGGAAACACATCTGGAAACTCTCTCACAACGGGCACATAATCAATACTAGGAGTCTCAGCTCCAACATCTCTCACAAAAGCCAAGTACGATAAACAACCCTTCCCAACCATCCGCTGGTCCTTTATGAAGGAAATCACCCTGCTGGGAACATAATTGGTCGGACCTCGCCACTCAATCCTCTGAATACCCGGAATGGCCAACGTAACTGTCTTGGCATGACAATCCAGAATAGCATGGTACAAAGATAGACAATCCATACCCAGAATCACATCAAATTCTGCCATACCCAACAACAACAAATCAGGTCGAGTCTCCAGAACCCCAACAGTAACAAGACAATATCGATATACGTGATCCACAATAATAGTATGGCCTACCGGGGGTAGATACATGCACAGACAAGGTAAGACAACCACGGGTCGTGCCCAGATGATGGGCAAAATATGAAGACACATAGGAGTATGTAGACCCGGGATCAAATAAAACAGAAGCATCCCTGTGGCAAATTGAGATACTACCTGTGATAACAGCGTCTGATGCAATAGCGTCCCTCCTGTCTGGGATAGCATAGAACTGAGCCTGACCACCACTAGGTCGATCTCCACCCCTAGGGCGACCCCTAACTGACTGACCCTCACCCCTACCTGACTGGGATGGTGCTGAAGTAGATGGAGTAGAAGAGGAGGGCTGACCCCTCTGCTGAGACCGACCACTACGAAGCCGAGGACACAGTCTTCTTATCTGACCTAACTCACCGCACTCGTAGCAATGACCCTGAGCTGGAGAAGGGGACTGAAGGGAAACCTCGCTGCAGATGAACCCTGGGCTGAAGAGGCAGGAGTAGAACTCTGAGCTGGAAGGGCACTAAGTGAGGACTGACCCTGCTGAAATCCCTGGCGGCCACGGCCTGAAGAAGCCCCACTGTACTCTGGGCGACCTGTCTGAGGAGGCCTGAAAGAACGACCTCTACCCTGCTGGAACTGGCCCCTAGACGGAGCACCACTGTAGCTACCTGAACCTCGAGGCCTCTTGGCCTCCCTGTCCTCACGCTCCCGACGACGATCTGTCTCAATCTGGCGAGCCATATCAACTACCTCCTCAAACGAAGCTGCTAACACTCTCTCCCTAGTTATCAAAATGCGAATCGGATAGTTGAGGCCATCCATAAACCTCCCGATCCTCTCCCGATCTGTCAAGATCATCCAAGTAGCATGTCTAGCCAACTGCGTGAACCTCAACTCATACTGGGTCACTGTCATGTCACCCTGGATCAACCACTCAAACTGTCAGCGCAGCTCCTCTCTGCAAGATTACGGCACATACTTCTCCAAAAAGAGAGTGGAGAACTGCTGCCAAGTAAGGGGAGCTGCTCCCGCAGTCCTACGCCTCTCAAACTCCTCCCACAATGTAAATGTAGGCCCTAAGAACTGAAAAGTAGTAAAAGCCACTCCACTCGACTCTAAGATCCCTGCAGTGCGAAGCATCCGCTGACACTTGTCCAAAAATCCCGAGGCATCCTTTCTCAGTACCGCTGAATGTCGGAGGTTGAAGTCTACCAAACCTCTCTAGTAGATGTTGCTCGTCGTCTGGCATCACTGGAACTGCATACTCTGGAGCTGGTGCGACTGGCGCAACTGGATAGCTGGGGCTGCCTCTGGTGTTTGTAATCCTTGCACAACCTGCTCGGGTGTGCGAGCTGCGGGGGTCTGATAACCACCCCCGGTATGACAAGTGGCTGCGGTAGTAGAGGCTGAAACTGCCTGAGCCAGACCAGTGCATACAGATAAGATCTGAGCTAAAGCCTCCTGAAGGCCAGGAATCACGATGGGCACTGCCGGTGCCTGAACGACTGCTGCTGGAGCATCTATAGCTGGAGGCTGGTCCTGAATAGGGGCAACTGGTGGGTTAACTGGTGCTGCCCCTGCTGCTCTGCCTCGACCACGACCACGGCCACGTCCACGGCCTCTAGCAGGTGGCAATGGTGGTCGTCCGCCACGTCCGGTAGCATGTGTTCTTGCCATCTGCGAGAGAATAGAATACAGAAGTTTAGTTCTCGGAACGACAAAGCCGCACGATAAGAGTTCAAGAATATGAAGTGTTTCCTAAAGGTTCTGCAGCCTCTCGAGGATAAATACAGACGTCTCCGTACCGATCTGCGAGACTCTACTAACCGGCTCATGACTCATGAGGCCTAGTAACCTACACGACCTCAATCCCGGTCGTGATGGCGCCAAACACAACTGCTAGGCAAGCCCGACCATTTACACTCTCAACCCGAGCATGAAGCTCAAAACCAATTATTTGAATATCATTAACAGCAATAAAGCTTAAAGTATAAACTGATAGATAGAAATAGGCTGAATATCACGATAATACGAAATAAACTCCTAAAGACCTGGGGGTCATGAGTCTAGAGCCTCTAACAATACAGTGTAATAAGACTCCAATAATACATAGCTTCAAAAGCTGCTAAAATATAATAAAAAGGGATAGGGGAGGAGTCGGGTCCTGCGGACGTCAGGCAGCTACATCGACAAATTCGAATAAACTCTGAAATCAGCAAAAGCTCAGCTAAACTCCCGGGGTACCTGAATCTGCACACATGGTGCAGGGAGTAGAGTGAGTACTTCCAACTCAGTGGTAATAGACATGTATAATGACTGACAGTAAGAAATCCCGAGAATACAACAATGTAAAGCTATAATCAATACTCCTACACATTTAACAGTGTAATAACAATAATTAATGATAGATAACACAGGCAGGTATAGATGTATGAATGCAATGCAATGAACATGACCGTTGCGGCGTACAGCCTGATCCATTTGGGTACCCGCGCTCACTGTGGGGGTTCAGACTCCGGAGGGGATCCTACAACCCAAGCGCAGTATCATCGTAACATTCGCTGCGACGTACAGCCCGATCCACAATCAGTCAAATTATATGCATGCAAGCCACACTGGCACAGTCAAACAAACCATTTTTAGTTCCAATTATCAGAAATTAATAATTTAGTGGTTAAAGTCTTAGAATTTACTAGCCATTTCGAGACAGTGTTTAACTCAGGAATGATATTATGAAAACATGCTAAACATCATGGAAATAGTGATAATAATCCCTACGGGATCCAAATAATCGGCATTCAACCCAAATATAACCATAACCATCCAAGTAGGAGGTTTGTCAACTAATTTCTAGCCAATAACATAGTACGAATATCATTCGGTAGGACTAAGCCATAGTCCCCAATCACAATCGACCCCACACTCACCGTAGAGTACGTGTCTCGCCTCAATATAGCGTCACAGTGTGATATACCGGGGTTTCAAACCCTCATGTCATCATCTACATCTATTACTCACCTCAAGTCGGCCACAAAACTAGTCCGCTATGCCTTTTCCTCTCGAATATGCCACCTCGCGCGTCGAATCTGGTCAAAACCATAACGAATACATTACAATAGCTAATGGAACATAACCCAATTGAAAGAACTCGAAAAACACCCCAAAAACACGAAGTTGGCAAAACCCGAGCCTCTGGCCCATTTCTCGAAAAATTACGAAATTCACATCACCAGAATCCTCGTCTCGCCACGAGTTCGTACATATAAAATACACAAGAATCGGAGTCCATTTGACCCTTTTCTGCAGATGCTTCAAATGGACGTCGAACAACGCTAAAACTATTAAAACACATCGGATTCAAGCCTAGTTTTTATCAAAACTTCCGAAATGCGCATTCGATCAAAAAACCCAACCAAACGATGTCCGAATGACCTGAAAATTTGTAGACATATCCAAAATCACCTAACGAAGCCACTGCAACTCTCGGAATTCCATTCCAACCCTCTGATCAAAATCTCACCTATCAACCGGAATGCGCCAAAATTCAAACTTCGCCATTTCAAGCCTAATTCTACACCGGACCTCCAAATTCAATTCCGATCGCACTCCTAAGTCACAGATCATCCCCCAAAGCTAACCGAACCACCGGAATTCACATCCGAGCCCTCTAACCACATAGTCAACTTCCGGTTGACTTTTCTAAAACAAGCTTTCTTCTAAGAGGCTAAGTGCCTCATTTCCAACTAAAACCAACTCAATTCCACCCGATCAACTCAAATATCGATATTGAAATATAAGGCAACACAATATGGGGGAAACGAGGCGGTAACTCACGTGACGACGGACCGGGTCGTCACAAAAAACGGATTTCGCCTTTGTTAATTAATAACTGACACAATCATTAAGCAAGTCTGATTCTGACTTCCTATCTGAGCCATGTTACAAACTAGTCTGCCTCAACAATCTCCTCTCCCTTGTCTTTAATATTTTTAATCAGAACTAAGCAGTATGTGCAAGATATGCTATTTTATGTGTTTGTTTTGAGGAGGTATACTTGAGCCTTTGTTTATTTATATGTTTTCCCAAACATGCAGTATGTGTTTTGTATGCCGCCTTAGAATTTTTTACCTTTGAAACTTCAAATAAGCCTAATGTCCCTCCCTTTTAGGATTAGTAGTCCTAAGTTCCTCTAGGACTGATAGGATTGGTACGAGTAATAGCATGCAATAAGTAATCGAGACCAATCCGCGCTTTAATACCTTAACGGGGTGGAAATGGTAGATATGGATATGATGACCATGCGATAATATCACGTGTAGCTCCTCAATGAGGAGTGATTACAGGACATTGTGTGGGGTGATCCATATTTTTAATAAACCTAGGACCCCTTCCTTTATTCTTTATTTTTAGGATTTTTACCCCTTATTTAAAAAAGTCACCTCTTTGATTGTTCCTTCAAATTTGTTTACTTTCAAACCATTGTGCATTGAAATCGCCTCTTATTTCAGCCTTATCTGCTTATATGTTAATTGCACCCCAATCATAATAACTGTCTGGACGGGAACCACATTTGTGGATCCTGAGGGGTGCCTAACACCTTCCCCTTGGGATAATTTCAAGTCCTTACCCAATCTCTGGTTATTCAAACAAACTTAGAGTTAGATCTCTATCGGTGTCCTAATGCACCTTAATCATTAGGTGGCGACTCTTCAAATGCAAAAGCTAGTTCCCAAAAGGAACGAGTTGTCCCTCCAAATGTCATAAACCCGATTTTGCAAGAAAAAGTGGGCGCGGCAGCATGTCGACTCTACTGGGGATATTTAGGCTTTTACCATTTGAGACTATCATTGTGAATTTATGCTTTTCATGTGCAATTACTTGCTTAATTCCTTTAAGCATTCAATTCCCTTTTCCATTGCGCAACTGACTTGTCTTTGTTTCTTTCCTTTTCTGCTTTCCTTTACTACTGCTTTAAATTATGAAAGCTGTTATATTTACTGCTTTCTTAACGTGTAAATACGTGGCAACATGTCTTTAATTATTGCATAATTATGCTCAACATCATATTCCACTCGTGTCAAACAAATACCATAGCAACACTTATAATGAGTGGTTGCGCTCTTTCGATATTATCACCCCTAAATTCGAAAAAGGCATATTTGTGGTAAAACCAGTCGATCAACGGTGTAGTCGACGGTTTCGTGACTTTCCCCCTTGAGTTGTCCGCTTAAGGGTACCAGTCTAAAACCCCATAGAAACCTTACTCTGGTTAACTGTGCATGCATCATGGTCAAACCTAGCCGAGTCAGTTATGTTGTCCACATAATGACTCTTTAAGATGGCCTTATCCAAAGTCCACTGGATTTCCTTAAAACCCAAACGGATATCATCACATTCTGTGCATTCATTTGGAGAACTAAATGCTTTTATGCCGATTTTTGATATTAAATAGTCGAGTCCGGTGGGGGTAAGGGCCTAACCTTATTTGTCTTGCAGAAATATGAGGCACGAAGTCCCCAGATTCGACATGGTCACCAATATCCACCCAAAACTGTTAAGCTGGTGGAAAGACTTTCACTCCAGTGATCAGAATGTTGTTCGAAAATATTTGGGAAACCTACCTTCCCTCATGGAAATCCAACCCAACAACAAGATCATAGAAGCTGCTACTTTGTTCTGGGATTGTGAGAGCTTCGTATTCCGCTTCGGGGACATTAAAATGACACCCTTACTGGAGGAAATAGGAGGATTCACCGGTATACCATGGGAAACTCTGGGGTTTGTTAATGCTTGAGAACCGCAAGGGCAGGGGTTTCCTCAGAATGATGGGTTTGAAGAAAAAATCCAAAATTGACATGTTTGAAGGAATCCTACCTCCCTTTTGATTATTTGTACGAGAGGTATGATCACAGCAAATCCTACCGTACCTATCCTGATGAGTTTGGCATCACATCATTAGGGCATATTCACCGAAGGGTCTTTGTATTCATGTTTTTCTTCCTGGGATTGATCGTGTTTCCAATGAAGAAAGAAAGAATCCACACTAGACTGGATATGGTAACTAAGACCTTAATGGAAGGAATTGGTGAGCAATCGTTCAGCATTGTGCCCATGATCATTGTGGAAATATACCAAGCCCTAGAGAGGTGTCAACAGGGAGCCAAAAACTTCGAAGGCTGCAATTTGCTACTTCAACTTTGGCTCGTGGAGCATCTCCAAACGGGTGAATACCGAAAAGAAAATCAGCCAAGAGACTGGGATGATCATATCACTTTTCATCATCCAAAGCGAATGAGTTACATGCCCAATATGTTCGCTCAACCGGAGAATGCTAGGGAATGGGTCGAGCTCTTCAAAATTCTAACTGAGGACCAGGTACAATAGATGTTTAAGTGGTTTCCGACCGAGGAGTTCATCGCCCAATCCAGAGATGCACCTTTCTTGATATTGATAGGTCTACGAGGAACATACCCTTGTGTCCTTTTCCGGGTTATGAGGCAAGTGGGTAGGAAGCAGGTTATAAGGGTCAACAAGATGAGTCACTTCCGGGCTAACTTCCAGGATGATGATAGTCCTTACAAGTGCCAAGCTCAGCATATGTGGCACTGCAAGATCGTCATGGGAGGGATACCATTGAGCCAGATAGATACCACACTGGTTGGAGGATAAGCATGATGGCCTCGGCCAGCCTGGGTTCGTTCGAGGTCACAGGATCATAGATGGAAAAGCCGAGGCACTGGTCAAATACAACCAACTGCGCAATAGGATCCGGGAGTGAGAAAACGAGCACCGTGAGATACTAGAAGCTAATCAAAAGCTAATTGAGGAATGGAATGATATGACTGTCACGCCAACAAGCGACTGGGATATTTGGAGCGAGGCATAGTGGAGTTGGAAAAGAAATTTCTCAAGAGGGTCGAAGACAGCCAAAATGCTGAAGGAAATAAAGGCGGACACCTAGCCAGAGCCTACCTATTGCTGGGACTTCGCGAGTTGGGAAAGCTATTCGATGGAGCCAGGGATGCTGAATCTAGGGAAGGTCCTTCTGGGACCAAATAGATAGGAGTTTTCTTCTTTTTATAAAATGTAATAAGGCCAATGGCCACTAGCTATTTTTATTTCCTGTTGTTTAGTGTCAATTTGGAATTCGTCTACTTTTTATCAATAAAATGAGCCATTTAGCATTCCAAGTTCTCCAAATCAACTTGTTGCTAGGCCTACCACGGGCACAAAGAGGTCCCCAAATTAGGACACGCTTTACATTCCCGCACTATGTGTTTAAATATTACAATATTTTTTTATAATCCTCACTAACTTGCTACCTTTTTTTTTTACTTTTTGTTTATTTCCCCCTCCCCAAAGGTTAGTTCGTGCACTATGGAAACATCATCTTATTCTACGAGATCCAGGGGCCCTCTACCCACTCCTCCTCTTAGTCCTGTCAAAAACAAGAACAAAGGGAACATGGAAGATTTGAACAACGCTAGAAAGGAAAAGTCAACTGAACGGGTAGAGGTCACTCATGGTCATGCTACTCAGGTTTCCAAAGAAAATGCATCCCAACTCGAACAAAAGCTGCTAAAATTCCAAGAAGAACTTGATCAGGTTCGGAATCTAGCAAATCTGTTATTTTCCCTCACTACTCCAGATATCAATTTCCCAAACGCTCAGAACCCTACACTTCCACAGAACATCCCAAAGAAACAAAACCATCCCGCTCCCCACCACCACTGCACCACTTGCCATACCTCAAATAACACCTCGCTGCTCATCCCAGTACTCCAAAACTCTACAAATGACCACTAACACACCTACCATAATACCCCCATCCACGTGGAGACTATGCCACACTCCATACAGCCCATCTCAAGCACACCCTAGTCTGATGATAAAGACTTTCTCATCAGAAACCTGGCCGAAGAACTTAAGAAATTGACTAGCTGAATTCAAGGCGTTGAAGGAAGTAAGGGAACTGCAGGGCTGAACTACGAAGATGTTTGCATACAGCCCGATGTCGAACTGCGCGAGGGGTACAAACCTCCTAAGTTCGAGATGTTTGATGGTACAGGGGACCCAAGGGTCCATTTGAGAACGTACTATGACAAGCTGGTTGGAGTAGGAAGAGGCGAGAAAATCCGCATGAAGCTTTTCATAAGGAGTTTGAAAGAAGATACTTTGTCTTGGTACATTGGCCAAGATCTAAAGAAGTGGTCGAACTGGGTAAGCATGGCGTCCGACTTTATGGACAGATTCAGGTTCAACACGGAGAATGCACCGGATGTGTTCTATATTCAAAATCTAAAGAAGAAGCCCACAAAAACATTCCGCGAGTATGCTAATCGCTGGAGATCCGAAGCTGCTAAGGTTAGACCTGCCTTAAAAGAAGAACAAATGAACAAATTCTTCATCTGGGCTCAAGACCCATAGTATTATGAAAGGATGATGATGATCGAGGGCCATAAATTTTCTGACATTATCAAGCTGGGAGAAAGGATCGAAGATGGCATCAAAAGCGGTATGGTTACGAACTCCGAGGCCTTGCAAGCTACAAATAAGGCCTTACAGTCAGGAGGTGTGTCCAAGAAAAGAGACGTAGGAGCCGTAATAGTGGCATAGAGAACCAAATCTCCCATCAAATACCAAGCATGCCCAATGCCTCCACTCACATACCAGCTTACTCCAAACTACAGAGCACCCTCACCCTCTTACCAAACTCCACTACCCACTTATCAATCACCTCCCACATATCAGCCTACTTTCAACCAAATATTCCCAACCCGAAAATGTTTACCAAGCTTACAACACTCAACTATCACACTATCAATCCTCTCCTGCACGCCAAAACTTCCCTAGACCTCGACCAAACTTTGACCAAAGGCCTCCGAAACAATATACATCTATTGCTGAACCTATTGACTAGTTGTATGAAAGACTCAAGGCTGTTGGTTATGTTACCCCTATCATTACTGCAATTCTTGAGAACCCTTCTCAGTGGGTTAATCCAAATAAATCATGTGCATACCATTTCTGCATAAAAGGACACACCATAGACGAATGCCGTTCTATGAAAGACAAGATCTAAACTTTAATTGATAACAAGATTATTGTAGCAAAGGAGCCTGCTCCAAATGTTCACAATAAACCTCTACCGGTGGAGGCGTTCACATGATTGAAATAGAGGATGATTGGGATCCCGAGGGATCGACCACTTTGATTATAGAAGGTGACGACCCAAAGAAACCAATAGTCACCCTTAATCAGATCGTAGTCCAGATTCAGCCATCTGGGAATGTTGAGGTAAATATGTCCATGCCACTTGAGTTTGAAGCAACGTCCTTAGAAAAGACACCAGCACCAATAGAGGTCGAATTCGTGTCTCCAGAGAATGCACCTACACCATTCGAAGTTGCAATCTTACCGCCCGAGGTACATGCTCTCTTCGGGGTAAAGATAGCCACGCCGATTCCAGTGGCGATGTTAGCCATGATGCCATTCCATACAAAGGCTATACATTAGGACTATACAGCCGAGGCAAGAAGGAAAGGTAAGGTTAGGTTCGGAGAGGCTATTGCGGCACAGGATATGACGAGAAATGGTAGAGTTTATACCCCGAAACATCTGGCTGAGTCGAGCAAGCAAGCCTCTAACCGGCCGCCCATCACCGAGACCGAGCCAGATGATCTTTAGAGAAAGATACATGCTAAGGAATATTCGGTCAACGACTAACTGAACAAAACACCAGTGCAAATTTCTATCCTTGCTTTGCTACAAAATTCTGATGCACATAAGAATGCCCTATTAAGGGTGCTGAGTGAAGCATATGTGCTAAGCAACATCATCAGCGGAGAGATGGCCAATATGGTAGGATAGGTATTGGAAAGTCACAAGATCACTTTTTCATAAAGATGAGCTACCACCAGAAGGGTTGAGTCACAACAAGGCATGTTTATCACTAGAATCCTGATTGATGGAGGGTTCAGCCTCAACATTTGTCCGTTGGTAACACTCAGGAAGTTGGGTAAGGGACTGCACGAGATAAAGGACGGAGCCATCAATGTGAAATCTTTCAACGGCTCCCAAAGGTCCACCATTGGGGAAATTAGTCTGTGTTTGCAAATGGGGCCTACTTAGTTCGATGTTGATTTTTAGGTGATAGATGTGCCAACATCTTATAATCTGTTCTTGGGACGACCATGAATTCATGCTGCTGGGGCCGTAGCATCAACACTACATCAAGAAGTGAGGTTTGAGTGGAATCACCAGGAGGTGATCATTCACGGTGACGGTAGCGATCCTATATACAATCGCCAAACCATTCCGGCAATCAGAGGTATAGGAAAGATAGGTGGGGAGACCTATCACCATATTGAGCGAATCAATGCTATTGACAAGGACAAATGATGGGACAACAAAATCGAGAGCATATTGAACTGGAGTGTGTACGAACCTCGCAAGGGGCTTGGCAAGAACCTCCAAGGAATCGCTAAGCCTATAAAACTTAAGAAACATGGCACCACCTTTGGTCTGGGATATGAGTATACCTGGGAAGAATTCAACAACTGGTCACCACCATGGCGCGGTCCTTACTATCCGCTGGAGTAGCCAATACCACGCTTGGAACAGACCTTCCAATCGACCGATGTTATCTATGGGTCAGAAGAAGAGGAAGCACTGGCAGTGGTGAAGAATTTGTTCCTAGAAGACGATGATATGGGTTGTTGTGTCATTCTCGAGGAGGAGGGGGAGGAAGGCCCTTCCATATAGGCTGTAAGCAAAGGAGCACGCCTCAATAACTGTACCATCAGAACTACCAGAGCCCAGCGAGCCTCGGGGTAGCAAGGCTGAACAAGCATCATGCACTATCTTTTATTTTTGCTAGTTAATTTTTTCTTTTCGCATTTTTGATTTCCGCAATAAGATCTTCAATGTTCAAAACAATTATGGAATTTATCAAAGAATTTTGATTTTCCTTACAAATCAACTCTTTTATTATTTTCTCTCATTACTTTACTTATACAGCATTACTATTACTTATCTTGATGAACAAATGATTGTGAAATACAATGAGACAACATAACAAACAGACATAGACTTAGAGGAAGATGACATACCGGAGGAGATTATTAAGGAAGTTGAGAATTTTGAAAATAGACTGAAGTCTAACCTAGACGAGACCAAGGTTGTTAACTTGGGAGATGCAGAAAACGTCAAAGAAACACGAATCAATATCCACTTATTGCCATCAGAAAAGAAGGAATACAGAGAATTTCTAAAGGAATATGAGGACATATTCGCCTGGTCGTATGATGACATGACTGGTTTGAGTACATCTATTATTGTTCACAAACTGCCAACTGATCCAACATGTCCGCCGGTAAAGCAAAAGCTCAGAAAGTTCAAACCTGATATGAGTTTGAAAATCATGGAAGAAGTCACTAAGCAAGTCAAAGCTAAAGTTCTCAGGGTAGTTGAGTATCCGACGTGGTTAGCCAATATTGTACCAGTACCAAAGAAGGACGGAAAGTAAGAGTCTGTGTCGACTACTAGGATCTCAACCGGGCCAGTCCGAAAGTCGACTTCCCTTTACCAAACATACACATCCTGATCGATAATTGCGCCAAGCATGAGTTGCAATCGTTTATGGATTGTTTCGCTGGTTATCATCAGATCTGGATGGATGAAGAATATTCTAAGAAAATGACTTTCATTACACCGTGGGGAATGTACTGCTACAAGATGATGTCGTTTGGGTTAAAGAATGTAGGGTCCACCTGCATGAGGGCCATGACTACCATTTTACATGATATGATACACAAGGAGATTGAGGTGTACGTGGATGATGTTATCATCAAGTCCACGAATTCCACTGATCATATGGAAGACTTGAGGAAGTTTTTCAATAGATTGCGAAGGTACAACCTGAAACTGAATCCCGCGAAATATGCATTTGGGGTTCCTGCTGGAAAATTACTTAGGTTTATTGTGAGTCGCCGAGGAATAGAATTGGATCCATCAAAGGTCAAGGCCATTCAGGAACTTACACTGCCAAAGAAAAAGAAAGACATGATGAGTTTCTTGGGAAGACTTAACTATATCAGCCGGTTTATAGCACAGTCCACGGTCATCTGTGAGCCATTAAAGAAGGATGCCTCCACCAAATGGACTGATGACTGCCAAAAAGCTTTTGACAGAATCAATGAATACCTATCAACACCACCAGTCTTGGTCCCGCCCGAGCCAGGAAGACCTCTACTACTCTACATCGCTTTATTAGATGGTGCCTTCGGTTGCGTCCTGGGGAAGCATGATGAAATGAGGAGGAAAGAGCAGGCCATTTACTATCTCAGCTAGAAGTTCACTCCATTCGAGGCTTGGTATTCTCTATTAGAGCGTTCCTGTTATGCTCTGACTTGGGTGGCCCAGAAGCTGAGGCACCACTTTGTAGTACATCTTTCAGAAGCCCATACCCACTGGCAGGCTGGCCAAGTGGCAAATCCTATTGAGTGAATTTGACATTGTCTACGTTACTCAGAAGGCAATCAAGGGACAAGCACTAGCGGATCACTTTGCGGAAAATCCCGTAGATGGAGACTACGAACCCCTGAAAATGTATTTTCCTGACGAGGAGGTATCATTCGTAGGAGAGGACATTACAGAATCCTATGATGGTTGAGGATGTTTTTTGATGGAGCAGCAAACTTCAAAGGAGTTGGCATAGGAGCAGTCCTAGTGTCAGAAACCGGTCAGCATTATCCGGTGTCTGCCAAACTCAGGTTCCCCTGTACCAACAATATGACCGAATACGAAGCCCGCATCCTAGGTTCAAGATGGCCATTGACATGAACATACAAGAGTTTCTAGTAATTGGAGATTCAAACTTGCTTATACATTAGGTACGAGGAGAATGGGCGACCAAGAACTCCAAGATACTCCCGTATTTGTACCATGTGCAGGAATTAAGGAAGAGGTTCACAAAGACAGAATTCCGACATGTTCCCAGAATCCAGAATGAATTCGCCGATGCATTGGCTACCCTGTCATCCATGATACAGTATCCCGATAAGAACTTCATTGATCACATTCCAGTAAAGATCCATGATCAGCCAGCTTATTGTGCCCATGTTGAAAAAGAAGCAGACGGAAAGCCTTGGTTTCATGATATCAGGGAGTATTTGGTAAAAAGAGAATACCTAGGACTTGCAAATCCTACTCAAAGGCACACACTTCGAAGGTTGTCCAACAATTTCTTTCACAACGGAGAAATCCTGTATAGGAGGACTCCTGACTTGGGATTACTAAGGTGTGTCGACGCAAAGGAAGCATCCAGACTACTATATGAGATTCACGCTGGGACCTGTGGCCCGCATATGAACGGTTTTGTCTTGGCAAAGAAAATCCTCCGAGCTGGTTACTTTTGGATGACTATAGAAATGGACTGCATTCAGCATGTCCGGAAATGCCACCACTGTCACATACATGCAGACATGATAAATGTGCCACCAAATGAGCTTTAATACAACAAGTTCACCATGGACTTTCGCCGCCTGGGGAATGGATATTATTGGACCAATCAAGCCTACAACTTCCAACGAGCACAGATTCATCCAAGTGGAAATTGACTACTTCACCAAATATGTCGAAGCAGCATCTTACAGAGCAGTGACTAAGAAAGTCATGGCAGACTTTGTCCGCGACCGTGTCGTTTGTCAATTCGGGATTCCAGAATCAATCATTACTGATAATGGCTCCAACCTCAACAGTGACTTGGTGAAAGCCATGTGTGAAACCTTCAAGATCAGACACAAGAATTCTACAGCCTATAGGCCTCAAATGAACGGAGCTGTAGAAGCCGCCAATAAGAATATCAAGAAGATATTGAGAAAGATGATAGAGAAGCATAAGCAATGGCATGAAAAGCTATCATTTTCTCTGTTAGGATATCGCACCACAGTCCACACATCAACCGGGGCAACCCCCTATATGCTGGTTTATGATACATAAGCCATCATTTCTACCGAAGTAGAAATTCCTTCCTTAATGATCATACAAAAAAGCTGAGCTTGACGATGCAAAATGGGTGAGAAGTCGTTATGAGCAGCTGGCTCTTATAGGTGGAAAGAGAATGAATGCAGTGTTCCATGGTCAGCTTTATCAGAACAGAATGTCCATAGCCTTCAACAAAAGAGTCAGGCCAAGACAGTTCACACCGGGGCAGCTGGTGTTAAAGAAACTTTTTTCGCATCAAGATGAAGCCAAGGGGAAATTCTCTCCCAACTGGCAAGGTCCATATATGGTTCACGGTTTTCTAACAGGAGGAGCCCTCATACTTGCAGAAATGGACGGAGAAGTTTGACCAAAACCAATCAATTCAGATACAGTCAAGCGTTACTACGTGTAATCTTTATGATGTAAATTGAAATACGTCTGACCTGATTCCTGTTTAAGAGGAAATACGTAGGCAACCTTATGGGTTTGGTCACAATTCAATAAATTTTCATTTTCCCCCACAATTGGAAACTGGGGCAGAATTTTCAGGAGGACCTTCAAAATTCCAAATTAATTTCAACCGATTATCACCAGCAGCAGTCAGAAGCATCAACCCAGTAAACTGGGGCAGAATTTTGAGGAGGGCCCTCAAAATTTTATAGGAAGAGAGGTTGCAATGTCCTGAACCACGTCACAATTGTCGGTTCATCTAAAAGTTGTTCTTAATTATATACTTATGTCATATTTTTACGAAATCATGCATGTTTTTCGCTAAAATTGCCTTGTTTAGCAACACTACCCCCAATGATACATACCATATCACCAGATCAAAGCCGAACAGGTCAAGCAAAGCCAGCAAGGATGCGAACTAACCTCCCCCTCTACAAAACTCACAATTTTTCTTTGGATGCGGGCACTTGGATCGTAAAAGCATCTGACATACTATACACTCACGAGACAAACATTATTCATGAATACAACTCTCAGAATTTTTGCACTTACCAGCATTTGCTACCCACGTGCTCCGGTGATATTCCCTGTATCACACTGTCCCACGGCAGTCACAATATCGCAACCTGCTATCAGCTAAGAAAACTCTATTACCATTTGCCCCTTTATTTCTTGCATAAGGCTACCATTCTGCCTTTCGAGGTTAAGATCTACCTCCATATGCATTTTTCTACATTGCATAAGGCTACCATTCTATCTTCCGAGGTTAAGCTCTAGCTCCATATGCATTTTTCTGCATTGCATAAGGCTACTATTCTGCCTTCCAAGGTTAAGTGTTATCTCCATCTGCATTTTTCTGCATTTCATAAGGCTACAATTCTACCTTTCGAGAATAAACGCTGTCTCCATATGCATTTGTATGGCTGAAAGATCGCTACCTCTACATTTGCATGGGCTGAAAGATCGCCACCTTATTCACATTTGCATGGCAGAAAGATCGCCACCTTATTTACATTTGCATGGCTGAAAGATCTCCATCTTATCTATGTTTGCATGGCTGAAAGATCATCGACTTATTTACATTTGCATGGCTGAAAGATCGCCACCTTATCTATATTTACATGGCTGAAAGATCGCCGCCTCATTTACATTTACATGGCTGAAAGATCGCCAAATACTGCATCTCATGGGCTGAAAGATCGCCAAATTATCTGAAGGCATCATTATTCATAGGCACCATCTGCATAGCCCGAGAATACCATGCCATGACCTGAGGACCCCTTTTAATCTTTTGCATATCATTATTCAAAGGCGTCATGGTTCGGAGGCACCATCCCCATAGCCCGAGAGCATCATTTCATGGCTTGTGAATCCTTTATTATATGCTTCATGGCCAAGGACATCATGGTCTAAGGACGTCATTCTAACCGTCCAAAAGACAACCTTCATAGTCTGACGGGAATTTGCATCATGTTTAATTTTACGCACCATATATGCTTGTATTGCTTATTTTTAGGTAAGCCAACGAGCAATGACCATCTCGACATGAGCGATCCCGCTCCAGTTCTTGCAGCCATATCAAACCTAAACCTACCACGCACCCGACCCTAGATATTGTGTCCGTTCTTGAAAAGTCTCTGTCGGCATACTCCGCCGACGGATCCTGAACTACATATGGACTGATTCCTGCAAAACCAGGGATATGTAGGCAGCTCAAAAGCCAGGGTAGGCCTAAATTTTCTTCAAACCATTTCACTTAGTCAAAATTGGCCATCGTATCTTTACCCGACAACTCTTTCATCCTTCCCGGGTAAAGAGGGGCGACTGTTGATACCCAATTTTTCCCTGTATATTTTAATATGCAAAATAATTTCAAAATAACATGTTCATGCATATATAAGTATGTCCAAATGTTTTACTATTTTTTCTTTAATTTTTAAAGATTTTTAAATTAATTTATTGCCCTATTTTATCTAGAAAAATCCAATAATTATTCCCAAAATTGGCATTTTTGTGATTCATTTATTGGATTATCATATTTATGCTAAAATATAGCTAAGATAATTTTTACGTATTTTTACAAACTTATTTAGAATTTTAAAGCTAAATTACATATAATTACAATATTAGCCTCTTTTAGATTTAATTACGTTTATGTCTATAAATATTAAGCTTAGTATTTTTAATTTGATAATTATGTACTATTAATAATTTTATTACCTTTAATTTATTTCCAGAAATCATCTTACTATTTTTTATAAATCAAACGGGAAAAAATGGCGATTTAAATGATAGCCCCATTTGTATTTCAATTATAACCAAATCAAACCCCCAATCCCAGCCCAATTTCAAATTAAAACACCTGATCCAAATCCTAAATCCGCCTAACCAACCCAAAGACCCACTAAATCTTGGCCATTGATCTAAAAGATCAACGGTCCTCATAATTTCTTGCCTTTTAAATCTAACAACCCCCCAAACCCTACCCATTCCCTAATTTCAGCCGCCTCTGAATCCCCTATCTCTCTCAATCCTCTCTCAAAACCTAGCTTCCACCCTCAACTACCACCCTAACACCCCCCAAATCCATGGCTTCCAAGGTCATTGGAGGCCTGTATCCACCTCCCTAGGCTTTTGTGCGTTCGATTATCATGCTTTCAAGGCTAAATCCTGGAAAAGCTTGGCCCAGATCTTGGTCGATTTCAGTTTTATGGCTGTCTGCGGTCATTTTTGACCTTGCTCCGGCCAGCCATGGCTATTCGAGTCTGACTCTTGACTCTCCTGCTTATATCGATGGTTTTCAAAGCCTTTTCTCACCATTTGGGGTTCTTCTAAAACCCTAACTTTTAAGGTTTTTTTGATTTCTTTTAGGTCTGTTTCAGACCTGTGCTTGCTCTAAACTTCTGAACATTTTTTTTAAAAGTTTCTTTTAAAACTCTACCTTAAAAAAAACCTTATCTTTTTCGATTAGGTTTGATGTTGAGTTATTTGACATGTTTTGCTATGTTTCCTTATGTCATTCTGCTACTGGAGTTTGCAGGTTAAGTGCCTTAATTCCTTTTGAGGTTTCTGAAGCTATTTTTGTTATTATTTGTTTGATTTACTTGCGTTTCATCTGCAGACTCAATTGGTAGTGAAAACCCTAATTTTGGGTTCATTCAAGTTCTGAGAATATTTGTTATGTGATTTACTTGTTCATCATCTTTGAATTCGATTGGTTTCAAAAACCCTAATTTCTTTAGGGCCTATTCAGTCTTCTAAAGCTGCTTCATCTATTTCTTTATGTGATTTAGCTTTTGCAAATCAATGAAACTCGAATATATTTTTCAAAAAGGCCTTTACTTGACCATTTGCATGCTTCTGATACCCTATTACTAAGTTGATGAAGTAGACCTATGTGACTATCATGTTCACAGTCTACTGACTATATGTTGTTATTGCGTGCTGCTTCTCTTTCCCATAGTTCGCCCTCGCATGTTTATGCATTCTATTTATATGCTGAATTCCCCTCTAAAATGACCTTCAATTTTGGACTGATTTCAAACCATTCCTTGTGAAATTCTGATTGCCCTCATATGATTAGTAATTGATTCTTTCCTTGTTTCGCTCCACTGATTTCCCTGTTTCTTGGTCTAATTTAAACATTTTCCTTTGAACTTTCGATCCCTGCTTTTTCTACTCAATTTGATTAATTCCCTTACCTTGGTTACATTGGTATTTGATTCTTACCGACATTTCATTGATTAAAATCTAATGAACCTAGTCTCTATTACATATTGAGTACTTGCACTAGGCTAAAAATATTTCCTTATTGGTTATATTCAGCCTTAGGTGATTTCTTTCCTTATTTAGTATTTGCATGTTACCGTTTAATTTAACTCCTTAACTAAAGGAAGTCCTTATACTGGTGTGATTTTAATTAGTACATCTTTCCATAATTACTGGTAAACTATGATTCTTGCCTTATTTTCTACCTGTTTTCAGACTATAAATACCTTGCTTTTTCATTAGCACACACATGAACATTCTTAGTTCTGAACTCACACTCACATTAAAAAAAGAACACTCTCTTTTGCTCTACTGCTTCTACTGTGGCTTGTTTAGCCAGTTGAAAATCAAAGCTATATTTCAAAAAGTCCTGCTATCTTTCTTTACTATATTTGCTTCTTTGAACTGGTATGTTCTAGTTAAGATTTCAACATCAACAACAATGTGGTTACTTAATGTTCTTGTATTCTTATCTGCTTATTGCTTCAGTACTTTTATTTAGCATGCTATAATTTCTTTTCTCCTGTTCTGAATCAATGTATTATGAATCCTAAATCCCTACCCCAATGTGTTTGATAATTATGGTTTGTTTGGGGCATGACAACATCAAATATTGCTGAGCATGATTCAAACTTGGTCCTCCTAGGATCATAACATCTATGCCACCTTTACATGTTGTGTGCTCTGGTTGATTTATAAGCATGGCAACACCCATATTGTTGTGCATGCCCTGAATTGACATATGCCTAAGTATATAGGCCCTTGAAATGGATTCCCAATCCCCTACCCCTTTTTAAAATTATCAACTTGTTTGAAGTGTTACTGGGTGTTTCCCAGCACCTCTTTCCCTCTTCTTTACTTCCTTAGTTCTTAAAGCTCTGTTCCTGCACTTGCACTATCTTCCTAGACTTAAGTTATACCCCCTCATGTGAGCCTTGCCTTTGGACCCATGAGCTCCCTTTGAACTTGGACACATTAGGGCTGGCATTTTGACACTGCACTTGTCCCTATTCTGGTTACAAAACATGTGTGTGAGCACTGCCCGGGGTCCTTTTGAGGCTATTAGGGAACTCTGACACACTCAAGTTAGAGAAAGGCTTTGAAACAAATGGCATGTGAAGTGGTTTGGTCCATAACTCAGAAAGGAAGTCAGGAATCTAGCCTCCTCTAATTGTAATTTTCTTTCTTTTTATTTTTCGATGTAATTCATTACTGGGTCTGTAATAATTTTGTAATAAACACTGGGGCTGGCTAGTGAAAAAAGGGTTGGGTATTTATGCATGCCAAGGGTAGAACCATGCCTATTGGATTATTTTGATTCTGCATATTGAATTACATTTAGAAACCATGCCTATAGGATTATTTTGATTATGCATATTCAATCACATTTAGAAACCATGCCCATAGGACTATTTGATTATGCATATTCAATCACATTTAGAAACCATACTTACAGGATTATTTAATTCTGCATAATTCAAATTTCATCTAGAAATCATGCTCATAGAGATTTATTTACTCTACATGTTTAATATCACACCTAGATAACCTGCCTATAGGGCTTCATTTTAATTTTTTGCATGTTAGGTATCATGTTTTAAAGTTAAAACCCAGTAGTATGTTAAAATCAGTAACATATAGAAATCATGCCTATTTGTTTCTGCTCACATGCAATGTTGGGTATCATGTCTATGAGGACTTAAAATCAGTAACGCATAGAACTCATGCCTATAAGAATTTCGAATCATTTATCTTAAAACAATTTTGCTCTGCTATATTTCTGAATCAGTAATAGATATCAAGCTCATAGGATCTCACTCAAACACTTAGGCAAGCCTTAGGTGATAACGACCAATAAAAACTGATTTCGTCTTTGTTAATTAATAACTGACACAATCATTAAGTAAGTCTGATTCTGACTTCCTATCTGAGTCATGTATCAAACTAGTCTGCCTCAACAATCTCCTCTCCCTCGTATTTAATATTTTTAATCAGAACTAAGCAGTATGTGCAAGACATGCTATTTTATGTGTTTGTTTTGAGGAGGTATACTCGAGCCTTTGTTTGTTTATATGTTTCCCCAAATATGCAGTATGTGTTTTGTATGTCGCCTTAGAATTTTTTACCTTTGAAACTTCAAATAAGCCTAATATCCCTCCCTTTTAGGATTAGTTGTATAAGTGCCTCTGGGACTGATAGGATTGGGACGGATAATAGCATGCAATAAGTAATCGAGACTAATTCGCGCTTTAATACCTTAACGGGGTGGGAAGGATAGATATGGATATGATGACCACGCGATAATGTCACGTGTAGACCCTCATTGATGAGTGATTACCGGAAATTGTGCGGGTGATCCATATTTTTAATAAACCTAGGATCCCCTTCCTTTATTCTTTATTTTTAGCATTTTAACTTCTTATTTAAAAAAGTCAGCTCTTTGATTATTCCTTCAAATTTATTTACTTTTAAACCATTGTGCATTGAAATCCCCTCTTATTTGAGCCTTATCTGCTTATATGTTAATTGCACCCCAATTCACAATAACTGTCTGGCCGGGAACCATCTTGTGGATCCTTAGAGGTGCCTAACACCTTCCCCTTGGGATAATTTCAAGTCCTTACCCAATCTCTGGTTATTCAAACAAACTTAGAGTTAGATCTCTATCGGTGTCCTAATGAACCTTAATCATTAGGTGGCGACTCTTCAAATGCAAAACCTAGTTCCCAAAAGGAACGAGTTGTACCTCCAAAGGTCATAAACCTGATTTCGTGAGAAAAAAGGGGCACAACACATGTTATCTAAGTGTAGAATTAAAACACACAGAATTTGAAACAACAGACCGTATATGTATGTTATCTACCCTCGTAACAACTAAACATACATAATTACCCATCCCTTTTCACTAGCCAACCCCAATATTTGTTTATAAATTATTACAGACCAAATGCTAAATTACAAGAGAAGTGTAAAATAAGAAATTACAACCAAAAGAAGCCTGATTCTAACTTCCTTTATGAGTTATGGAACAAAACACCTCAAATGCCACTCGTTTCAAATTCTTTCTCAAACCTGGGTGTGTCAAAGTTCCCTAGGGGTCTTAAGGGACCCCGGGCAGTGCTTATACCTAGGTTTTCATAACTAGATAGAGATGAGTGCAGTATGGAAGGGCCAAACCTTATGTGTCCAAGTTCATAGGGAGCTCAAGGGTCCTAAGGCAGGGCTCACACAAGAGAGGCAGAACTTAGGTTATAGGAATATAGTGAAAGTGCAGAACATAGAGATTTTAAAACTGGACTGGGAAATAGTAAGTGATACGGATGATTTTAAAATAGTAGTAGTAAAATTTGAACTACACAGAGTCAGCATTTGCACAAAGGGGTCAGGGGTTTTGGGAATACATTTCATGAAGCATATGACCCTAGGATGGGTCAGGTTTAGACATGCACATCAATAGATGATGCTGGAATGCTCACAAACCAGCCAGAGAACAAACATAAAGAGGGGATGTGGGGTTTGGGATTCATACACATAGGAGAGCATTAACTTAAAAAGGGGAAAGGAACACATTGCCATGCTAATAATATGACTTGATTGCAGAAACATAAGCAAAAATGAACAAGCAAGAGGGAAGTTGGAACAATTACAGAAACTTGTTGTTGTTGATGCTTGAAAATTAACTAGGACATACCAGTGAGAAGAAAAGTGCAGAAAGAAACCTTTGAGAAGTTAGGGTCAAGTCACATAGAATCCACAGTGAAGAAAATATAGCATCAGGTAAAAGAAATCAGAGGCATGTAAATGTCTCACAATAGCAGGTGAGGAAACCTTTGAGAAGTTAGGGTTTCAACAAAAGTCGATTTAAAAGAGAGTAAAACTCAAAATCAGATAAGCCACATAAAGAAAAGAGAGTCTGAAACAAGGAACCGTTGTTCGAGTCTAGTAGACTTTTGAACAAAGAGTCTCAGACCAAAAGACCTAGGATTTTTTCACAATAGTTGAGCTTAAAAAGATGGTAAAACTCATAATCAAATAAGTCAAACAAGAACAAAGCAAGTACACATTTAAACAAATAATTTCCAGAACTCGGATAAGACTAAAAGAACTAGGGTTTTAACATGCTGAAATAGATAGAAGAATAACATGAGCAAAATAGAAAAATCATCAACAACATCAAAATCAGAGAAGAAAACTTAAAGGAAAAACCCTAATCGTTGAAAGTGAAGAGTCATTTTGAAAGAAAAGTCAAAGGACCTTCGAGAAACACTTAGAAAGTTCATAGAAAGCACAGATCAAAGATAGATCTAAAAGAAATTGGAAGGTCCTAGAGATTAGGGTTTCAGAAAACCCAAAATAAATTGGAAAGTCCTTGAGAGTTTCCGATCTAACCAGGAAAGTCAAGGTTCTGGCTGAGTGAACGACTTACGGGAATGGTACGACTGCGGGCACTAGAGCGGAAACGCTCCTGCTGAGACGATTGTAGCTTGCCAGTTTACCTGAAAATAAGTAATACAAGCATATATTGTGCATAAATTTAGACATGATGCAGATTGCCGTTGGACCATGAATGCTGTCTTTGAACAGTTATGATGACGTCTTTAGACCATGATGTCATGGGCCATGAAGCGTATAATAAAGGATTCGCAGGCCATGAAATGATGCTCTCGGGCTATGAGAATGGTGCCTCCGAACCATGACGCCTTTGAATAATGATATGAAAAAAGGTTGAAAGGGGTTCTCAGGCCATGACATGGTGTTCTCGGGCTATGAGGATGGTGCCTCCGAACGATTGTTGACACCCAATTTTTCCCTATGTATATTTTCTATGAAAATTACTTTCAAAATAGCATATGTATGCATATATAAGCATATCCAAGTGTTTCCTTATTTTCTTTCTTAATTATAAAAGATTTTTAAATCAATTTATCCCCTATTTTATCCATATAAAATCCAATAATTACTTCTAAAATTGTTACTTTGGCGATTCATTTGTTAAAATTTTATGTTTATGCTAAAATATAGCTAAGGGATTTTTTTTTATATTTATACAAAATTATTTAGTATTTTTTAAGGCTAAAATTGTATAATTTCAATATTAGCCCCTTTTTAGATTTAATTGTGTTTTATATTCACAAAATTAGGTCTGGTATTTTTTAAATAATTAATTATGTACTATAATTATTTTATCACCTTTAATTTATTTACAGAAATTATTTTATTTTTTTTATAAATCAAATAGGATAAAATTGGCTATTTAAATTTTAGCCCCATTTTATTTCGATTATAGCCTAAATTGGACCCCAATTTGAATCCTAATTACCCTGGCCCAATTTCTATTATACCCCAACCCAATTTCGATTTAAACCGACCCAAACCCAGTCTCATAAAACCACCCCTTACCCGTTTTAATCCCAGCCGTTGATCATTCAGATCAATGGCCCATAACCACCCTTACCTAAATTAATCCTAAACGACCCCCTAAACCCTACCATTTCCTACCATACGCTGCCTCTGAATTTCCTTCCTCTCTCAAATCCTCTCTAAACAACCCCAAACCCTAGCCGTCGCCACCTTAATCTACCTTAATCTATGGCTCTCCAGGATCATCTAAGACCTGTATCAACCTCCCATGGCTTCTACGTGTTTGTTGTTGTGGTCTCATGACTAGATTCTGAAGGGACTTGGTCCAGTCCTTGCTCGATGACTGTTCTCTGGTCGTCTCTGACTTTTCTCCGGCCAGCCATGGCCTTTCGAGTGAGACCTTTGACTCTCTTGTCTAGATCGATGGCTTTCAAGGCCTTTCTCTTCACTTGGGGTTCTTCTGAAACCCTAATCTCTAAATGCTTTTCGACTTCTTTCAGGTTCACTTTAGATCCATGCTTGTTATCTTTAATTTTGCTTTCAAAAAAGACTATTCATCTTTTTCCGATTAAGGTTTTCCTTCAGGTTCTTCGTTTCAAAATCTTTTCTGAGTTTGGCATGATAAAAAACCTAATTTCTTTTGGGGTTTATGAGACTATTTTTTAGTATTTGTTTTATTTACTTGTTTATCATCTCTAGACTCGATTGGTGTTGAAAACCCTAATTTCTTTGGGTTCATTCGAGTTTCTGAGACTATTTTGCTAAGTATCTGTCTGATTTATTTGATTATCATCTTTAGACTCAATTGATGTTGAAAACCCTAATTTTTTTGGGTTCATTCGAGTTTCTGAAGCTGTTTGCTAAGTATTTGGGTAATTTATTTGCTCATCATCTTTAAACTCGATTGGTGTTGAAAACCATAATTTCTTTTGGGTCTATTTGAGTTTCTAAACTGCTTGTTCAACTTATTTGTTTATCATCTTTTAAGCTTGAATATTGTTAAAGAAAAACTATGTCTTTGAGTTGAAACTGCTTGTTTGAATGCCTGACTTGATTTGAAGTTCCTTGTTTTAGCATCTCTTTCCCTTATATGATTCCTCTGATTCTAGGTTCTTACTATCTTTGAAACTCGACTATGTTGTGAGACCCTTTGCATGCTTTTAACACTTTATTTTCTTTACTACTGATTCAATGAGACTTAACCTACTTGACTATCATGCTTTGAATATTTGCTATCTTCTAACTTTGTACTACTATTGCATGTTGTTTCTTTTGCCAATAGTTTGGCCTCGCATGTCTATTGTTTGTGTAAGGCCACGTAAAATCTTGTGCTCAAAACCTAGTAGCTCGTAGTGCCAAGGTCCGAATATGTGTTAGGAATGTGTAGAACCCTTTTTACTGATTTTGCACTTAAAAATCAAAAGAATCGATTTTCCAGAAAATTATCATTTTGCGGTCTAGAATGCGGTCGCAGATCAGCTATGAGGACCGCATTTCTGCCGCAGAGTGAAGCAGAAGGATTGTCAAAATTGATGTTAAAAATGCGGTCCATTATGCGATCGCATAATCAATATGCGGACCGCATAATCGTCGCATAAATTCCTCAAGGAGTTGTGGAGGTCAATTTTGCGGTGCAAAATACGACCGCATAACAGGAATGCAGACCGCATTCCTGTCGCAGACCCAGGCAGACCTTCAGAGTTTTGGGTGCATTTCCGCGGTCCAATCTGCGGACCGCATTTCGATTCTGCGATCGCAGAATGCGACCACAGATTTTGCTCGGGCTTCTATTTTTCTAAATTTTAAAACCAGACCCCTTTTTAATAAAACACCTCAACCCCCTCATTTTAATGATCTTGCTAAACAAATTAAGAGAGAGGAAGAGAGGGTCTTGATAGAGAAAGTCATCTTCTCCAAAATTTGGTTCTTCAAAATCATACTGGCCGGGAAATTTCAAGCTTATCTTCATACCCCCTTTCCTTACCGGTAAAATCCCTAACTTCTCCCATTGAATTTCTGGTTTAAACTAAGAGGGGGGAGTCTTATGCAGTAGTCCTTAAAATAATGGTTGAAATCATGCATGCATGTCTATTAAAAACCTAAAATCTAGTAGGAGGAATTGGGTAGGAGTAAAGGAGTATTCAAAGAGGGTTTGATAACCTAAATGAGTTTGAGTAGCAGTTGTGAACTTCAATTCTAAGTTATGTGTATTAATTTGTGCACTATATTGACGTTGCTAGATTTTTGGAGAATTGGAAGTAGGAATTAGAAAGGAATCCAGCTTCAGGTATGTATGGCTAACCTTAACCTTGTAAAATTGCCTTGTTTGGTGTCCGAATACTTGGTATGTGATATCTCCATGAATTAGTTGTGAAGTTAAACTCTTGTGAGCAGGATTGGTTTTCTTGTGTGAACTATTTGTAAATTCATGTAAATATTGTGCCTTATGCGTTGTTGGTTAAGACATCCGATATGATTTTGCAAGTAAATGGCAATGAACTAAGTTGTGATTGCGAATGTGTTATGCGGCAAGGACTGTGGAATAAATGATAGAGAGGAATCGTAATTGGTGAAATTGAAATAACTGTGATAGTCGTGGAAAACTATTGTTGTGATCTAAATAGTATAACGGGATGTTGAAAAAGATGAAAATGGTATGGATAGTCACCTAAACCTTTTGTGAGTTGTGTTGCTGTTGTTATTTGGATTTGTGGTTGTTTTTCTTAAAACTTGTTGTGGTTATCTTTGTATATTATTATTATTGTGGTATTGTTTGTGAATTGTGATTGCTCGGTGGGATCGGGTTGCGCGCCGCAACACGAAGTAATAAGGTGTGGGTTGTGGTGATAAGGGTGGCCAAGGTAATAAGGGTGGCCGAGGTAATAAGGGTGAAAAGTGATCGATATCACTATTGAAATGAAATATGAGAACGTTGTGAAATTGAAAATATGGAAATGATGATGGGGAAATGAGAGTTTGCTAACTTGTTTGCCTTGATTGTTCTCCTTGTGTGTACTCAATTGTTGCTTTCTTCTATTGTTTATTACTTGTGTATGGTTTGAGGTTACTCTGGGTAAGGTTTGTTATACATACCAGTACAATTCAAATGTACTGACATCCCTTTTGCCGGGAGCGCTACATTCGTGTTATGATTGTAGGTGGATCCGCAGCAGGTACTCCAACCCACCGATCGTAGCTCCCCCTTCGTCTTCCATCAGTTTTTTGGTGAGCCCCACTCCTCTCGGGGCCCTGCGTGGCTCAGGCTGCTTGTGTCCGGAGTTTTATTTTGATTTTATGTAAGGTATAGCCGGAGCCTTGTTACCGGCAAATACTGTATTATCCTGTTGTACTTTTAGAGGCTCCGTAGACAGTAAATGTGGGTTGCGAACTTATGTAAATATGTATTTTGTATATTAGGCGATGAAAGTTGTAAACCTCATAAGTGACTATTTCCTTTGATTAATGGATAATGCAAATACGGGGTACGCGTGGGATAAGAAAGGCACCCAGGTCCGTTCGGCTGGGGCTACCCGGTCAGGCGCCGATCATGTCCCTCGAATTTGGGGCGTGACAGTTTGTGCCTTCTATTTATGCGCTGAGGTTCCTTCTTTGATTGATGCTCAATTTTGGGACTGATTTCAAAACCTCTCTTTTTGTGAACTCTAATTTTACTCGCCTATTAAAGTGATTGATCTCTTTCCTTATTGTTACCTTGCTGAATATTTTCCCCAAAACAAGTGTATCTCTGTACTTAGACTCGATTGTGTACTTAATGTTTTACTACTTCCTTTTATGGTAATAATCAGTCTGCCTACAAACTGATTTTCTTTCCTCCTTTTGAACCTGTTACCCCGTTAAACAAGTGATTCCTCAATTAAAGGGGAATCACTTGGTTGATTGATTCTGATTGCTGATTACTTCCATATTTTCATTGAACTTTATTTATTGCCTTATTTCTCACATGTTTTCAAAACTATAAATACCCACCTTCCCTTCTTTCAAACACACGAACACAAGGCATAAAATACTTGAGTTCAGACACACACTCCACTAAAATCTCTCTCTTTTCTCTGTTGCTACTTGTATTGCTGCCTTAGCTGACTGAAATCCAAGGCTAGGCTGTGGGAAGCTTGCTTATTTTTCTCTACATTTTCATCTTTACCGGTATGTTCTAATTAATCTTCTGCATCAACAATAACATGTTTTGTTTTACTATTTCTTTCATCCTTGTTTGTTTCCTGTTTAGTTAACCAAATTCCATTATTAAGCATATTGTAGCCTGCCTTTTATGTTCTGAATTAATGTTTTTGTCAATTACTTATCATGGCTTGTGAATCCTAAATCCCCACCCCCAATGTGTTTGGTATCTGTGGTTGGTTTGGGGCATGACATCATTGAACATTGCTGTGCATGACCCAAACCTGATCCCCATGGGATCATAACCTCTGTGTCTCCTCTAGTTGTTGTGTGTTATGATTGGCTTATATGCATGCCAGCACCTTCTGTTGCTGTGCATGTCCAAAGTTGATCCCTGCCTAAGCACATAAGCTCCTTGCAATGGATTCCCAACCCTGACCCCCTTTGTATGAAGTTATTAACTTCGTGTTTCACTAATTTCTGCTTTCCTATCACCCTTTACCCCTCTCTTTTATCCCATCAATTTTAAAGTTATATTCTTTCACTTCCACTATCTTCTTAGACTTAAGTTCTGCCCCACCTATGTAAGCCTTGCCTTGGGACCTATGAGCTCCCTCTGAACTTGGACACATAAAGGCTGGCCTTTCCACACTGCACTCATACCTATCTGGTTCTATGAACCTGGGTATAAGTACTGACCGGGGTCCTTTTGAGACCCTTAGGGAACTCCGACATACCCAGGTCTGAGAAAGGCTTTTAAACATGGCATCTTAAGGCAGTTTATTCCATAGCTCAGGGAGGAACCAAGAATTAGGCTTCCTCTGGTTGTAACCACCTTTTGTTTTCTATTTTTTTTATGTAATTCAGTAATTCTATCTTGTAATAAGTTGTAATAGACACTCGGGGTTGGCTAGTGAAAAAGGGGTTGGGTAATTATGCATGCTCAAGGGTAGAAAATATGCCACAGAAGCGGTCCATGGTTTGGTAAGGTAGTTCCTTAGAAGCGGAACATTCTTCGCATCAGTGGGTCCGCAGAAGCGGACGTGTAATCGCAGAAGCGATTTTGATCTTGAGAGGAAGTTCCGCAGAAGCGGAAATTGAGCTGCAGAAGCGGTTTTGGACTTTTAATGGATGTCCGCAGAAGCGGGGATTTGTCCGCAGAAGTGGTCCCGCATAAGCGGAAGCGGGAACGCAGAAGCGAAAATCGGCCTAGGTAGAAGGGTTTTTATTGAATATTTCATCCGCGAGCTTGGGATATTTTCCACCATTGTTGGGAGACCTTGAGAGCTTTTTGCGAGAATAAAAGAGAGTTTTGACTGGGAATCAATTTGAGGTAAGTCCCTTGGCCTAAATACATGAGATTATGATAAATCTAACATGGAAATTGGTTGAAATTCTTCAAAGGGGGTAAAGCTAAGGCTTGAAAATTTGTAATTTAAAAATGGAATTTGAAGGGCCAAATAGACTCCGATTTTGGTAAATTTGATATGTATGGACTCGTGGCGAGACGAGGAATCCTGTGATGTGAATTTTATAATTTTTCGAGAAGTGGGGCCGGGGCTTGGGTTTTGCTAGTTTCGAGATTTTTGCTATTTTCGATTGTTTTCAATTGGGTATTGTTCCCTTAGCATATTGTGATGTATTCGCTCTGATTTTGGTTAGATTCAACGCCCGTGGAGGCTGATTTGAGGGGCAAAGGCGTCACGAACTAGAGATTTCACTGGTTCGAGGTGAGTAATGACTGTAAATGATAGTCTGAGGGTTTGAAACCCCAGATTTGCACATCATAGTGCTTTATTGAGGTGACTTACATGCCGGATAGCGAGCGTGGGGTAGAGCACCATTGGGGATTGTGACTTGGTCCGTCCCGATTAATGA
Organism: Nicotiana glauca; assembly: GCA_026770625.1. NCBI lineage: Eukaryota > Viridiplantae > Streptophyta > Magnoliopsida > Solanales > Solanaceae > Nicotiana > Nicotiana glauca. The sequence goes on along the minus strand of MU765459.1, from coordinate 82,087 downwards.
ACCTACTACGTATTTGACTGAAACTACTTGTTATCATCATAATTTGGGCTGATTGCCATGTTTTGGCTTCTTGCCAACTATGTGAATCCTTCAGGGATTGATATCACTGTTTTCGCATTACTTTACATATTATTTGATCTCGATCCAAGGTTTTAATACTATTTTGTAAACTTAGCCATTTTTCTAAGATTTGAAAACGTAAACAATATTTTATTGACGTTTTGAGCTGAGAACTATTATTTTAATATTGCCCAAGTGACTTATGTGCATTTTTGGACTGAGCATGGATCGGGCTGCGCACCGCAGCAGTGTTATGGTGATTTCTGGATATATGGATGGCTCGAGTTGTGCGTTGCATCGGTATTATATTGATATTGAGGCCGAGGGCCTGGTTGGTGCCACAAGATGGCTTGATTATTTGAACTTGGGCTGTAGGAGCCCCTCCAGAGTCTGTACACACCCCAGTGAGCGCCGTCGGCGTTAAATATATGGATGGCTCGGGCTGCACGCCGCAGTGGGTACCAGAGTGTACCGTCATATGCATTGCATTGCACTCATGCATTTTTTCCCATGCTACTTCTTGCACTGTTTACCTGTTACCATGGTATTATTTGTTAATGGAGTGCTGAGCCCGAGGGGCTGACTTATGTGCTGACTTGCACTACTTGTTTCGCACTCATTTGCTTAACTGTTGGAAAAAGATGTTTTCAAAAGAGGTTTAAAACCGAGTCCAGACATTTCCAAATATTTCACGGTTTCACTGTTTTCTCAAAGGGTTACACTGTACTATATAGCATGATGACTTACTTTACGTGGTTTCTTGCTGCTCAATTATTATTTACCTTTATTACTCACTGAGTTGGAGTACTCACTTTACTCCCTGCACCTCGCGTGCAGTTGCAGGTATTTGTTCACCCGGTAGCAGGTATTGGCTGCGTGGAGGCAGAGTTGTAGAGGTTTTAGCGAGGTGGCTGCCAGCGTTCGCAGCACCACCATCTTTTTATGTTATTCATTATTTTGTTTAGTGTACTTCTAGACTGTAAAGTGGAGATTTCATTCTTATAGATGCTCGTGACTTGTGACACCCCGATTTCGGGCTGAGTCGGGATGGGTTCCCTATTTTATCACGTTTATTCCGCAATATGATTTCATTATCTATGATTCAGACTTATTCATGCTAAGTAACTGTTAAAAGAGGCGTTGTTGTGCTGTTGGCTGGCCTTGTCTTCACGAGAGGCGCCATCACGACCGGGTGTGGGAATTGGGTCGTGACAAGTTGGTATCATAGCCTAGGTTACTAGGTCTCACGAGTCATGAGCGGGTTTAGTAGAGTCTCGCGGATTGGTACAGAGACGTCTGTATTTATCCTCGAGAGGCTGCAGAACCTTTAGGAAAACTTCACTTTCTTGGAATTCTTATCGTGCGTACTTGATTCAGTTTGAGATGTAACCCTTGAAATTCCTTCCACACGTCTGTGTGCACGTGAGCGCTCAGTATTATATGTGTCTCGATGGCTTGTGATTTCCCGATCAAGGGGCGAGATGTGATACTCGTGAGTATGTTGGGCCTGTCTGGAGGACTCGAGGTCAGATCTTTGCCTATGGATTGAGCACCGAGGTACTGATTGTGTGAGCAAGTGTTTGAACTTATATGTTTGGTATTGTCTTTATTAGCCGGAATGGCGGTCGGATATCTATGTGACGAGTATGTTAGTACTGCGGGATATATCTATATGACTTGGCAGTGACGAAGAAGTCTGCTGGATAATAGATGAGCTGTTAAGTGTTTGTTTCCTATTGTGATTTGATGTGTAGCCACGAGTTATGGATGCGTGCGGAATATTGTCGTGTCTCCTAGTTAGGGAGTGAAGTGCATTACATGTGGCGGTATGAGTACAGACCCAGGAAGACTAAATGACTGCGTAATGTGCATGATGGTGGAAGGTATGCTGAAATAATAATTTGAGGCAAAGCAGGTGGGTTATCTCCTGCGAAGTGTTCTTAAGTGGCATGATCCTTATGTGTATGTTAGAAGATCTCATGTGTAATTGAAGGGTACGTGTTGAAATTAAACAATTCAGGTCGCTTAAGAGAGTAGACTCAACTGATGTAGAGATGGATGCGAGAAGTGTAGAGGATTATAGTACTAGATGATCTGTGTTTTCACAAACTTGTAAATGATTCGAGTTTAATATCACTATGGTATTGTGGCATCATTAGAGTAGAAACATTATGGGTTATTGAGTGTGTCCTGATATATGTCTTCGAGCCAAGTTGGGGAGGTTGCTGTTGATTAGCTGATTGCACGATTATGTGCTATGTTAGTTCCGTTTCGAGGTATGCTGGCGGATCAGTCCTGGTTGCAGAAATTGAGCCGAGGATGGCACGAGTGAAGCAAAATTTTGACAAAGGTTATATGGTGCTTCGTAGATGTGTGAAAATAATAGGATGTCTTGAGCTGTTGATGATAAAGAATGCTCAGTGTATAGAGAAGGAAGATGTTTGTTTGTATTGGAATGAGATCATATCCTGCGGTGTCAGAGTGCTAATAAGGCACGAGTGGTTCTGTTCGTTAAGTCAGGTAATTTGCAGTTTGAATAAGAGTGAATGACTCTCGAGAATGGTTTTATTGTGTTCAAGATTCTACATGTAACAATCAGGTGTCTCAAGGTTGTGTATGTGGTCAGATACTGTGTTTTCATCGGAAGGGTCAAGACTTGTGGTATTTTATGTTAATTATGGGATTCTATGTATCAGTATCTGGAAAGTAATGGTAACGAATTCAGATTTGCAGGAAGTTCTTCAAAGTAAAGTATTCTGGAATGTGGTATTTCTGGGAACATTTGAGGGAGTATTCGGTGGCCTATGGGTCTTAGACAGTGTGGTCTTATGTTCGAGTCTCGTGTGGTAAACCTGGGTTGAGGTATTGTGGTGCTACAGCAAGGAGGAATATCAAGTTGATGATGAATCAGAGGGGAAATTTGATAAATGGAATAAGTTGATAGTAGACTGAGTCGGTATGGTAAGGGTATGATTAATTCTTCGTATGTGTTCGCGGTAATGAGCCCTTACAGGTATTGTGCAGCAAAGCTCTTGAGCTGTGACAGCTTGCTTAGCTCGGTTTGGGTAGAAGGATTCAGTCCTGGCAATTTAGCTTGTGCACATGGAATTGGGGGAGAAAGTCCTTGTTGGGTTTTACCGTGGTTTGGAGATGAATATATATATATATATATATATATATATATATATATATATATATACACACATTTTACGGGTATGCGAAGCATGAAATGTGTGATGATTCTTCTTCTATATGGGATTAATGGAAGGTCTTGGCTAGATGAGTTACAGTTCAGTTCTGAAAAGAAGTTCATAAAATTCTTAGGCAACAGGTAGCCTCAGGTAATCAAGGAAATGGTACTGCTAATTGGAAGTGATTTGACGAGAGTATATGTCTAGGAAGAACGGTAATGTGATTAGACTGATGATACTTTGGTAGTATTGCGGCACTTTCTTGCTAGATCGACTGCTATATCTGAGTTTGTTTGATGGCACAGTAGAATTTTAGAATATCTTTGGAAGAATGATTGGGTACTCGAGGTGTAATATGTATTCATACTGCGGAATTTGGGATCAGGTACAGTGATTCGTGTGCTATATGGAGTTGGGGACTGGGAGTTCTCAGGTTCAGACTGTGTAGCGGTTGTGGATCGTGTGTATTGGTACCGTTAGCGGCTATTGGGATTTGGATGCCCGAGTGGATCTTTCTTTACTTGGTATATTAGATTTTGGATATGATATTAGGGTGTAGATTGGTTGTCTTAGTGTAGGGTTATTCTAGACTATTGTGCTATGGGCTATGTTGAAAAATGCCACAGGTTGCGTGGCGAGGTGCATCAGATCATGTTCTAGCAGAGTGGTTTGTATTCCAAAGACCAGCGGACGGCTGGGAAGGATTGCTTTTCTTAATTGGGCCTTTGTGGCAGATGTCAGTGCAGAGGTTTCTACCATTGATTCAGTTCCGGTATTGAGGGACTTTTTCGGATACGTTTCTGTGGTCGGGCATGTCGCCGGACGAGATTGTGGATTTCGGTATTTATTTGGTGTCGGGCACCGTATCGTATGGCTCCGACAGGAGTTATAGTGGTGGAAGGAGCAGCTTCAGGCTTCTTGGTATTAAGTTCGTTGGCAGGATGATATGGCTACGTATTTGGCTTGAGTTAGCTTGGTTAGTTCCGAGTTGAATTGTTGAGGGGTAGGTTGATTCGATCGTTATTGAACTTGTTAGTGATCTGGGGAGATCTATGAGTTGTTTTTTTCTGTGCTGCGAGGCGTGTGATTTATTGGATATGGGCACATGTGGTGCGGTTCTATTGAGGATTCATAGAGAAAGTTGAATGGGAAGAGTAATTGAGTGTTGCTTGGTAAATGGAGTATTGGTTATGACCTAACGGGTTGCGTGTCGTATGTTATTTGTTTCACCTTGGGTGTAATGAATTGCTTGGGTTTCAGACATCAAATTGTGTGTGGCTGTCGGTTTTGAGCATAGCGACTCGAGGTATTTCATGCGTAACAGTGTTTGGATAGGATCGCGCGTTGTGGCGAGGCCACACGGGGGTATGACCCTTCGGGGTAGATTCAGGTATTCTATTTCTATGATGTGAGATGGGGTCTCAGCCTTGTGTTGTAATGGTACTGATGAGCTTGAGGTACAACTCTTTCGTTTGAGTCATTTGTCATGATTTGAGTATGTTCAGACCGTTCCTCATTGGTGCGTGTATTATGCAAGTTGTGGCTTAGGCCTGTGTTGGGGTGTCATATCACCAGAGTGGTGTGTTTGATTCTAGGTGATCGTTGGGGTCATTAATATATACGAACAGATTTGATTTCAGCTCGTTGGAAGGATAATATCAAGGTTCGGCTCGAAAATCTACTGTGGTATTAGTCAAAAGGGAAGTGGCTTCATGAATGGCTGATATGAGAAATAGTTACGATTTGCTGCGTGTTTCATTTATCGTTGGCAGTATATGAAAGTGTTGGAATGAGACTCTAGCTAAATAAGAGGTTTTCTATCGGTATTTGGTTGTTGTAAGTAACTACTGTGAATAGAAGTTATCGTTTTGAGTGCTTGGATTATGTGGTATATCATATAATTTCACCTGAGCTTACAGGCATTGGTTATTACAGCTGGTTCGGGACTATTCAAGTATACGTGTGAGGTTTTGATCGTATTGATGGTTTCAGAAGTGAAAAGGTAGTTCTATGATTTATGGGCTAGGCTGGATTGGGTGATTTCAGCTATGTTGTGTTGTCGGACCTATATGAGATAGGGTGACGTAGGATCACCCCGGGTATATGCTTGGTAAGGTTATTCAGCTATTGGTTGGCTTCTAGAACAACTCTGGGTACGCTCGGGGACGAGCGTTTGTTTAAGTTGGGAGGATGTGACGACCCGACCCGTCGTCTCATGAGTTACCGCTCCGTTTCCCCCATTTTATGCTTCTTCATGTTTCATTATCAGTATTTGGTATGTTATAGTGGATTCAGATTGGTTTTGGTAGAAATGAGGCACTTAGTCTCTTTAAGGAAGGCTTGTTTTGGAAAAAAAAAGTCAACCAGTGTTGACTATTAAGTTAGAGGGCTCGGATGTGATTTTCGGTGATTCGGTTAGCTTCGGGGGATTATTTGTGACTTAGGAGTGCGATCAGAATTGATTTTGGAGGTCCGGTGTAGAATTAGGCTTGAATTGGCGAAGTTAGTATTTTGGCGAATTCCGGTTGGTAGGTGAGATTTTGATCCGAGGGTCGGAATAGAATTCCGAGAGATGCAGTAGCTTCTTTAGGTGAATTGGGATGTGTGTGCAAAATTTTAGATGATTCGGAGGTGATTTGGTCGGGTTTTTGATCGAATGCGAGTTTCGGAAGAATTTGAAGAACTTAGGCTTGAAATTGTTGAGAATTGAGGATTTTTGTGTTGTTGGATGTGTTTTTAGGATTGGAATAAGTTTGAATAGGGTATTGGACCATGTCTATGCTTTTGGTTGAGGTCCCGGGGGCCTCGGGATGAGTTCGGATGGTTAAACGGGGAGTTTTGGAGTTGCATATTGCTGAAGAGTTGCTGCAATTGGTATTTTCGCTCCTGCGGGTCTTGGACCGTAGAAGCGGAGGCGCTTAAGAGGAGTATTTTACCGCAGAAGTGGTCCATGGTTTGGTAAGGTAGTTCCGCAGAAGCGGAACATTCTTCGCATCAGCGGGTTCACAGAAGCGGACGTGTAATCGCAGAAGCGATTTTGATCTTGAGAGGAAGTTCCGCAAAAGCGAAAATTGAGCCGCAGATGCGGTTTTGGACTTTTAATGAATGTCCGCAGAAGCGGGTATTTGGCCGCATAAGCGGAAGCGGGACCGCAGAAGCGAAAATCGGCCTGGGCAGAAGGGTTTTTATTGAATATTTCATCCGCGAGCTTGGGATATTTTCCACCATTGTTGGGCGACCTTGAGAGCTTTTGGCGAGAATAAAAGAGAGTTTTGACTGGGAATCAATTTGAGGTAAGTCCCTTGGCCTAAATACATGAGATTATGATAAATCTAACATGAAAATTGGTTGAAATTCATCAAAAGGGGGTAAAGCTAGGGCTTGAAATTTTGTAATTTAAAAATGGAATTTGAAGGGGCAAATAGACTCCGATTTTGGTAAATTTGATATGTATGGACTCGTGGAGAGACGATGAATCCGATGATGTGAATTTTGTAATTTTTAGAGAAGTGGGACCGGGGCTCGAGTTTTGCTAGTTTCGAGATTTCTGCTATTTTTCGATTGTTTTCGATTGTGTATTGTTCCTTTAGCATATTGTGATGTATTCGCTCTGATTTTGGTTAGATTTGACGCGCGTGGAGGCCGATTTGAGGGGCAAAGGCATCACGAACTAGAGATTTCACCGGTTCGAGGTGTGTAATGACTGTAAATGATAGTCTGAGGGTTTGAAACCCCGGATTTGCACATCATAGTGCTGTATTGAGGTGACTTACACGTCGGATAGCGAGCGTGGGGTAGAGCACCATTGGGGATTGTGACTTGGTCAGTCCCGATTAATGAACCTACTATGTATTTGACTGAAACTACTTGTTATCATAATAATTTGGGCTGATTTCCATGTTTGTGCTTCTTGCCAACTATGTGAATCCTTCAGGGATTGATATCACTGTTTTCGCAATACTTTGCATATTATTTGATCTCGGTCCAAGGTTTTAAAACTGTTTTGTAATCTCAGCCATATTTGTAAGATTTGAAAACTTAAACAATATTTTATTGACATTTTGAGCTGAGAACTATTATTTTAATATTTCCCAAGTGGTTTATGTGCATTTCTGGACTGAGCATGGATCGGCCTGCGCATCGCAGCAATGTTATGGTGATTTCTGGATATATGGATAGCTCGGGCTGCACGCCATAGTGGTATTATATTGATATTGAGGTCGAGGGCCTGGTTGGTGCCACGAGATTGCTTGATTATTTGCACTTGGGCTGTAGGAGCCCCTCCGGAGTCTGTACACACCCCCAGTGAGTGTCGTTGACGTTAAATATATGGATGGCTCAGGCTGCACGCCGCAGTGGGTACCGGAGTGTACCGTCATATGCATTGCATTGCACTCATGCATTTGTTCCCATTTGTATTATCTGTCATGACATTCCAGCACTCGCATTTCATTGGCATCCATGCTACTTCTTGCACTGTTTACCTGTTACCCTGGTGTTATTTGTTAATGGAGTGCTGAGCCTGAGGGGCTGACTTATGTGCTGACTTGCACTATCTATTTCGCATTCATTTGCTTAACTGTTAGAAAAAGATGTTTTCAAAAGAGGTTTAAAACTGAGTCCAAACATTTCCAAAGATTTCACGGTTTCGCTGTTTTCTCAAAGGGTTACACTGTACTATATAGCATGATGACTTGCTTTACGTGATTTCTTGTTGCTCAGTTATTATTTACCTTTATTACTCACTGAGTTGGAGTACTCACTTTACTCCATGCACCTCGCGTGCAGTTGTAGGTATTTGTTCACCCGGTAGAGGGTATTGGCAGCGTGGAGGCAGAGTTGTAGAGGTTTTAGCGAGGTGGCTGCCAGCGTTCGCAGCACCACCATCTTTCTATGTTATTCATTATTTTGTTTAGTGTATTTATAGACTGTAAAGTGGAGATTTCATTCTTATAGATGCTCGTGACTTGTGATACCTCGATTTCAGGCTGAGTCGAGATGGGTTCCCTGTTTTATCACGTTTATTCCGCAATATGATTTCATTATCTATGATTCAGACTTATTCACGTTAAGTAACTGCTAAAAGAGGCATTGTTGTTCTATTGACTGGCCTTGTCTTCACGAGAGGCGCCATCATGATCGGGTATGGGAATTGGGTCGTGACAATTCAGAAACCATGTCTATAGGACTTACTTAAATCCTGCATGTTCAACTTCACATCTAGATAACCTGCCTATAGGAATTTATCTAAAAAATTCTGCATGTTTGTCACCATTTAGATATCATGTTCTTAAGATCCAATTGGTTATAATATGGTATCATGTTAGCAATATTAAAATCAGTATAATGTATAGAAATCATGCCTATAGGAATTCCCAAGTAAAAATCCGGCCTGTTTCCATTTTTTAACTAGATATCATGCCTATTAGGGTTAAAATCATTCATTTAGATATCATGCCTATATATTTAAAATTAGTAATCTTAGATATCATGTTCATAGGAATAAAAATTAGCAGTAGTGGATACCATCATCTGCAGAAACTGAAACTAGTCTAATTTAAAATCAGTCTACTCTGAACCAATTTTTAAAGTAGTTTAATCTCTTCTTATTAACACGATTTAGCAAGCATGCCTATAGGACCTCAAACCATGCGTTTTAAGTTGTTACCACTTTGCCATATTTAGAATCAGCAATAGACATCATGTTCCTAAGAGCTCCCCTAAACACTTAAGCAAGCCTTAGGTAATAATAACAATACACTGAATTCTCCTCTATTAATTAGTAATTACTACAACCAGCAGGAAGGCCTGATTCGTGCTTCCTAACTGAGTTATGTAATAGATCAGGCCTGCTTCAACAACGATAATCTCCGGTCCTTAATTAATTTTTAGAATCAGATTTTGCTCGTTGTTTGAGTCATGCTATTTGATTGCTTTGTTTGAGGAGGTATATATGAGCCTTCAGTGTTTATGTGCTTTCCCTTTAATGTGCAGTCCTAAATATTATGTATGTCGCCTGAGATTTTTCACCTTTGAAACTCCAAGTCAGCCTAATATCCCTCCCTTTTAGGAATAGTAGTCCTAAGAGCCTCCGGAACTGATAGGAATGGGGTGGGCAATAACATGCAATAGTGGTCGAGACCAATCTGCGCTTTAGTACCTTAAACGGGGTGGGAAGGGTAGATATGGATATGATGACCGATGCACTAATACCACGTGTAGCCCCTCTTTTGAGGAGTGATTACTGGGTATTGCATTGATGTGATCCATATTATAAATAAACCTAGGACCCCCTTTTCCTTTTTCCTTTTCTTTCAAAGCGTTATAACTCCTTGTTTGAAAATCAACCTTTTAATAATTGCTCTTTCAAACTTTGTTTACTTTCAAACTATTGTGTATTAAAATCCCCCTCTTATTTGAGCCTTATATGTTTATATGTTAATTGCATCGAATTCACAAAGAGCTATCTGGCCGGGAATCACACTAGTGGATCTTGAGGGGTACCTAACACCTTCCCCTTAGGATAATTTCAAGTCCTTACCCTATCTCTGGTTATCATACAAACTTAGAGTTAGATCTCTATCGGTGTCCTAATGCACCTTAATCATTAGGTGGCGACTCTTCAAATGCAAAACCTAGTTCCCAAAAGGAACGAGTTGTCTTATACCCAAAATGTCATTAACCCAATTCTCCCGATGCGAGGACGGAAAAAAGGGGATGCAACAATGATGACGCCTTTGGATAAGTTGGCGATATTTCAGCCCATGAAGGATGCAGTAGCATGTGGAGATCTTTCAGCCGTGCAATGTGGTGATCTTTCAGCCGTGCAATGTGGCAATCTTTCAGCCGTGCAATGTGGCAATCTTTTAGCCATGCAATGTGGCGATCTTTCAACCGTGCAATTGGCGATCTTTCAGCCGTGCAATATGGTGATCTTTTAGCCGTTCAATGTGGCGATCTTTCAGCCGTGCAATATGGTGATCTTTTAGCCATTCAATGTGGCGATCTTTCAGCCGTGCAATGTGGATAAAAACATCGCTTAGTCTCGGAAGGCAGAATGGTACCCTTATGCAATGCAGATGCAGATAGAGGTAGAGCTTAACCCCGGAAAGTAGAATGGTAGCCTTATGCAAGTTGGAAGGCAGAATGGTAACCTTATGCAAGTTGGAAGGCAGAATAGTAGCCTTATGCAAGTTGGAAGACAGAATGGTAGCCTTATGCAATGCAGATGCAAATATGGGTAGAGTTTAACCTTAGAAGGCAGAATGGTAGCCTTATGCACATTGGAAGGCAGAATGGTAGCCTTATGCAATGTAGATGCAGATGGAGGTAGAGTTTAATCTCTGAAGGCATAATGGTAGCCTTATGCAAATTGGAAGGCAGAATGGTAGCCTTATGCAAGTTGGAAGTCAGAATGGTAGCCTTATGCAAGTTGGAAGGAAGAATCGTAGCCTTAGGCAATGCAAATGTAGATAGAGGTAGAGTTTAACCTCGGAAGGCAGAATGGTAGCCTTATGCAAGAAAATAAAATAACAAATGATAGTAGAGTTTCTTAGCTTATAGTAGATTGCGGCGTGGTGATTACTGGGAGCGTTGTGACATACGGAACATTACGGGCGCATGCTGATAGAAAATGTTGGTAAGTGCAATGGTTCGGAGAATCGTATTCTTGAACGATGTTTGTTTCATGAGTGTGCAATATGTTTCAATGATTTCGCAATCCTTGTGCCTGCATCCAAAGAAAAATTGTGAGTTTTGTAAAGGGGAAGGTCAGTTTGTATCCCCGCGGGCTTTGCTTGACTCGTTCGGCCTTTGATCTGGAAATATCATCTGTATCATTGGGGTAGCATTGCTAAATAAAGTAGTTTCAATAGTAGACATGCACGATTTTGTAAAAGTGTGACATAAATGTATAATAAAAATAGTTTTTAGATGAACCACCGACTGTGACGCAATTCAGGACATTGCAACCTCTCTCATTACGGAATTTTGAGGGTCTTCCTCAAAATTCTGCCCCAGTTTGATGAGCTGATGCTTCTGACTGTTGCTTGTGTGACGATCGGCTGAAATTACTTCGGAATTTTGAGGGTCCTCCTCAAAATTGTGCCCCAGTTTCCAATTTCGGGGGGAAATGAAAATTTTATTGAATTGTGACCGAACCCATAAGGCTGACTACGTATCTCCTCTTAAACGGGAATCAGGTCGGGCGTAGTTCAATTTACATCATATAGGGAGGACATAAAGATTACACATAGTAACGCTTGACTGCATCTGAATTTATCGTCTTTGGCCAGACTTCTCCGTCCATTTCTGCAAGTATGTGAGCCTCTCATGTCAGAACTCGGTGAACCATGTATGGACCTTGCCAGTTGGGAGAGAACTTCCCTTTGGCTTCATCCCGATGTGGAAAATTTTTCTTTAATACCATCTGCCCCAGTGTGAACTGTCTCGTGTTGAATCTCTTATTGAAGGCTCTGGACATTCTGTTCTAATAGATTTGTCCATGGCAAACTGCATTCATTCTCTTTCCATCTATAAGAGCTAGCTGCTCATAACGACTCTTCACCCACTCTGCATCGTTGAGCTCAACTTCCTGTATGATCCTCAAGGAAGGAATTTCTACTTCGGTAATGACGACTTCTGTACCATAAACCAACATATAGGGGGTTGCCTCGGTTGATGTGTGGACTGTGGTGCGATACCTTAATAGAGCAAATGATAACTTCTCGTGCCACTGTTTATGTTTCTCTATCATTTTCCTTAATATCTTGTTGATATTCTTGTTGGCGGCTTCTACGGCTCCATTCATTTGAGGCATGTAAGATGTGGAATTCTTGAGTCTGATCTTAAAGGTTTCACACATGGTTTTCATCAAGTCTCTGTTGAGATTGGAGCCATTATCAGTAATGATTGACTCTGGAATACCGAATCGACAAATAATGCGGTCCCCGACAAATTCTGTCATGACTTTCTTAGTCACTGCTTTGTAAGATGTTGCTTCGACCCACTTGGTGAAATAGTCAATTGCCACTAGGATAAACCTATGTCTGTTGGAAGCGGCAAGTTTAATTGGTCCAATAACGTCCATTCCCCGGGCGGTGAACAGCCATGGTGAGCTTGTTGTGTTGAGCTCGCTTGGAGGTACCTTTATCATGTCTGTATGTATCTGGAAACAATGGAATTTCCAGAGATACTGGATGCAGTCTATTTCTATAGTCATCCAAAAGTAAGCAACCCGGAGTATCTTCTTTGCATAAGACAAAACCATTCATATATGGACCACGGGTCCCTACATGAATTTCCTCTAGTAGCTTGGATACTTCCTTCGCATCGACACATCTTAATAGTCCTAAATCAGGAGCTCTCCTATACAGGATTCCTCCGTTGTGAAAAAAGTTGTTGGAAAATCTCCGAAGTGTGCGTTTCTGAGTATGATTGGCAAGCTCCGGGTACTCTCCTTTTGCTAGATATTCCTTGATATCATGAAACCAAGGCTTTTCGTCTGCTTCCTCTTCAACATGGGCATAGTAAGCTGGCTGATTGTGAATTTTCACCGGAATGGGATCAATGAAATTCTTGTCAGGATGTTGTATCATAGATGATAGGGTGTCTAATATATCGGCGAACTCATTCTGGACCCTATGAACGTGTTAGATTTCTATCTTCATGAACCTCTTTCTTAATTCCTGTACATGATGCAGATACGAGAGTATCTTGGAGTTCTTGGTTACCCATTCTTCTTGTACCTGATGTATGAGTAAATCTGAATCTCTGATCACTAGCATCTCTTGCATGTTCATGTCAATGGCCATCTTGAGCCCTAAGATGCAGGCTTTATATTCGGCTACATTGTTGGTGCAGGGGAATCTGAGTTTGGCAGACACTGGATAATGCTGACCGGTTTCTGATACTAAGACCGCTCCTATGCCAAATCCTTTGAAGTTTAATACTCCATCGAAGAACATTCTCCAGCCGTCATAGGATTCTGCAATGTCTTCTCCTATGAATGATACCTCTTAATCAGGAAAATATGTTTTCAAGGGTTCATATTCTCCATCCACAGGGTTTTCGGCAAGGTAGTCTGCCAGTGCCTGTCCTTTGACCGCCTTCTGTGTTACGTAAACAATGTCGAACTCACTTAACAAGATTTTCCACTTGGCTAGCTTTCCAGTGGCATGGGCTTCTAAAATATGTATTTTAAAGGGTCCATCCTTGATATGAGGTACATGGTATAGGCATAGAAGTAATGTCTCAACTTCTGAGCTACCCAAGTCAAAGCACAACAGGTGCGTTCCAAAAGAGAATACTAGGCTTCATACGGAGTGAAACTATTGCTGAGATAATAAATGGCTTGTTCCTTTCTCCCCGTTTCATCGTGCTGCCCTAAAACGCAGCCGAAAGCTCCATCTAATACTGCAAGGTAGAGCAGTAAGGGTCTACCTGGCTCGGGAGGAACTAGGACTTGTGGTGTTGATAGGTACTCCTTGATTCTATCGAAGTACTTTTGGCAGTCATCGGTCCATTTTGTAGCGGCGTCCTTCTTTAGCATTTTAAATATTGGCTCACAAATAACTGTAGACTGCGCTATGAATCGGCTAATGTAGTTCAACCTTCCCAGGAAACTCATCACATCTTTCTTGTTCTTTGGCGGTGGTAGTTCTTGAATGGCTTTGACCTTTGATGGATCTAGTTCTATTCCTCGGTGGCTCACAATAAACCCAAGCAACTTTGCAGCAGGTACCCCAAATGCACATTTTGTAGGGTTTAGCTTCAGGTTGTACCTCCGTAGTCTATTGAAAAACTTCCTCATATCTTCTATGTGATCAGTGGCCTTCTTGGATTTGATAATAACATCATCCATATATACCTCTATCTCCTTGTGTATCATATCATGGAAAATGCTTGTCATAGCCGTCATGTAGGTGGCCCATGCATTCTTCAGTCCGAATGGCATCATCTTGTAACAATACACTCCCCATGGCATAATGAAAGCCATTTTCTCAACATTTTCCTCATCCATCCAGATCTGATGGTAACCAGTGAAGCAATTCACGAATAACTGTAGCTCATGCTTGGAGAAATTATCAATCAAGATGTGTATATTTGGCAAAGGGCAGTCATCTTTCGGACTAGCCCGATTGAGATCCCGGTAGTCGACACAGACTCTGACCTTCTCATCCTTATTTGGCACTAGCACAATGTTGGCTAACCATGTCGGGTACTCAACTACTCTGAGAACCTTAGCTTTGATTTGCTTGGTGACTTCTTCCTTGATTTTCAGACTCATATCAGGCTTGAACTTTCTGAGCTTTTGCTTTACCGGTAGGCACATTGGATCGGTTGGCAGTTTGTGAGCCACAATAAACGTACTCAGATCGATCATGTCATCATACGACCAGGAGAATATGTCCTCATACTCTTTTAGAAACTCGGCGTATTCTTTCTTTTCTGATGGCGATAAGTGAATGCTAATTCGTATTTCTTTGACATTTTATGCATCTCCCAGGTTAACAATTTTGGTTTCGTCCAGGTTGGACTTAGGTCTTCTTTCAAAGTTCTCAACTTCTTTGATGATCTCCTCAGGTATGTCATCCTCTTCTGAATCAAAGTCTGTTTGTTGTATTGTCTCATTGCATATCACATTCATTGGTTCATCAAGATAAGTAATAATAATGTTGTATAAGTAAATAAGGAGAAAATGATAGAAATAAATATTAACTCATTGGAAAAATCAAACATGCTTTGATAAATTGAATAATTGTTTTGAACATTGAAGATCTTATTGCGGGAATTGAAAATTGCGAAAAGAAAAATCATTCGGTAAATAAATAGTGAATAGTGCTTGTTTTAGCGTTGCTACCCCGAGGCTCGTCGGGCTCTAGTGGTCCTGATGGTCCAATTATTGAGGTATGCCCCTCTACTCACAGCTTGTATGGAAGTACCTTCCCCCTCCTCCCCGAGAATAACACAATAATCCATATCATTGTCCTCTAAAAATAAGTTCTTTACTGCTACGAGTGCTTCTTCTTCGTCTGTCCCATAGATGACGTCAGCCTGTTTGAAAGTCTGCTCCAGGTGCGGTATCGGTTGCTCCAATGGGTAGTAAGGACCGCGCCATGGTGGAGACCAACTATTAAACTCCTCCCAAGTGTATTCATATCCCAGACCGAAGGTATTGCCATGTTTCTTGAGTTTTATAGGTTTAGAGATCCCTTGGAGGTTCTTGCCGAGTCCTTTACCAGGTTCGTACCCACTCCAATTCAATATATCTCTATCTTGTTATCCCACAATTTTTCCTTAACGACAGTATTGACCCGCTCGATGTGGTGGTAGGTCTCTCCGTCCAGCTTTTTTCTTCCTCCGATTGCCGGAATAGTCTGGCGACTATATATAGGATTGCTGCCGTCACTGTGAATGATCATTTCCTGGTGATTCTATTCAAATTTTACCGCATGATGCATTGTTGAAGCTACACTCCAGCAGCATGAATTTAGGGTTGTCCTAGTAGCAGGTTGTAGGACGCTGGCACATCTATCACTTGAAAGTCGACCACGAACCATGTTGGCCCCATCTGTAGACACAGTCTAATCTCACCGATGGTGGAACTCTGAGACCCATCAAAAGCTTTAAATTGATTGCTCCTTCTTTTATCTCATACAGCCCTATACCCAACTTCTTGAGTGTTATCAACAGACATATGTTAAGGCTGGAACCTCCATCGATCAGGATCCTAGTAATGAAGTAGTCTTCGCATTGCACAGTGATGTGCAAGGCTTTGTTGTAACGTAACCCTTCGGGTGGTAGCTCGTCCTCATAGAATGTGATTTTATGGCTTTCTAATACTTGTCCCACCATATTAGCCATTTCCCCGCCAGTGATGTTACTTGGCACGTACGCTTCACTCAGCACCTTTAATAGAGCATTTTTGTGTGTCTTGGAATTCTTCAGTAATGAGAGGATGGATATCTGTGCTGGTATTTTGTTTAGCTGGAAGATGACCAAATACTCCTTGGCCTGTATTTTCCTCCAAAGATCATCTAGACCCGTCTCAATGATGAGTGGCCGGTTAGAGGCATGCTTGCTTGAATCGGCTAGGTGTTCCGAGGTATAGACTCTCCCAGTTCTTGTCATACCCCGCACTGCAACAGTCTCTTCGAACCTGACTTTGCCTTTCCTCCTAGCCTTGGCTGTATATTCCCAGGGTATAGCTTTTGTATGGAATGACGTCATGGTAGACATCGCCAATGGAATAGGTTTAACCACCTTTACTTCGAATGGGACATGTTCTTTGGGTGGCAAAACTGCAACCTCAAATGATGGTGGTGCCTTTGTTGATGACGTTGCTTCGAACTCAAGAGGGATATACACATCTACCTCAGTGACCTCAGACGGTTGGATCTGGACTATGATGGGGTTGAGAGTAACCGCTGGCTTCTTTGGATCATCGTCCTTTGTGATCAACCCAATGGATCCCTCTGGATCCCAATCATCCTCTACTTCAATCATGTGAATACCCCTGCTTTTATGGTCTGGTAGAGGGTTGTTGTGGATGTTTAGTGCGGCTTCCTTTGCTACAATGACTTTGTTATCAATCGGGGACTGTATCTTATCTTTTAAAGAGCGGCATTCATCAAATGTGTGTCCCTTCATGCCGGAGTGGTATGCACAAGACTTGTTTGGGTTAACCTACTGAAAAAGATTCTCAGGGGTTGTAGCAGGGATGGGGGTGACATAACCGACGACTTTGAGTCTCTCATATAGCTGATCAATGGGTTTGGCGATGGCTGTGTATTATTTTGGAGGCCTTCGATCAAAATTAGGTTGGGGCCTAGGGAAATTTTGGCATGCGGGGGG